>SJYC01021310.1:0-13676 GCA_006408675.1 Madoqua kirkii | reverse complement strand
GATTTTGTGCCCACACAAAGCACTGGAAGTCAAAATACTGTAAGACAGATCTCATTTATCTTTAGAAACCATGTGTTTCATAATAGTTGTATATTCTTGACCAGGAGTCTGATTCTCAAATGTTACTCAGTTATAGTTACCCTTTGATTGGGTGTAAAGAAGATACATACATAGCATTATCTAAATAAAAAATACTGATTTTGTGACTATTCTTCATTATAAAATTTTTTCTGATTATAGAAACACTAGGCTTTATGAAGAAAATGTTTTACAGGAAAGAAAAATTACCTTCAAGCTCACTGCCAACAGATAACCACTGTTAACATTTTGCAATATTTCCTGTAAGCTTATTTTCTCTGCATATTTTTACACATAGGAGATCACCACAATATAGTTTTATCTTCCGATCTTGGTACCTTATATTACATATTAAGCATTTGCTATTTGTCAACACAATTGTAATACCTATATATTAAATCATTTATATATACTAATTTACATTACTTCACATATTATTCAGCACTCAAATTTTATAAAATCCAAGTTAACACCTTATTAAATCAGCTGTTTGATCAACTATGATAAAAATGTGTGCATATATTTAAAATGTGTATACAAGGCAAATTAGAGTACAAAGGACAACATAGTAAATAATAACTTTTTTCCATTTTTTTTAATGTGGTAAAATAGCCATAACAAATTTTATTATCTTACCTATTTTTAAGTGTACATTCCAGTGGTATTAAATATATTCATAATGTTGTGCAACCATTGCTACCCGCCATCTCTGTAACTCTTTTCATGCTGTAAAACTGAAAGTTTATACTCATTAAACAATAATTTCCCCATTTCTCCCTCCCCCCAATCCCTCACAAACATTATTCTATTTTCCATTACTATGATTTTGACTATTCTAAATACCTCATATATGTCTAACCCTACAGTATGTGTCTTTTCAGTTCAGCTCCGTTCAGTCACTTTTAGTGACCAGCTTATTTCACTTAGCATAATATCCTCAAGATTCACCCATGTTGTACTACATGTCAGAGTTTCCTTCTTTCTTCAGGCTGAATAATATTCCATTGTATATACTTGGGTTGTTTCTTTTGTTGCTGTTACTGAATTTCAGAAGTTCTTTATATATTCTGGATAATAATTCCTTATCAGATGCATGATTTGCCATTATTTTCTCCCATTCTTTGGGTTGCCTTTTTACACTGCTAACATTGTCTTTTGATGCACAAAATTTTAATTTCCATAAAGGCCAATTTGCCTATATTTTCTTTTGTTTCCTATGCCTTTGGCATCATATCCAAGAAGACATCGCCAAACCCAACATAGTTAAAACTCCGGCTCTGTGTTTTCTTCCAAGAGTTTTACAGCTGTGGATCTTACATTTAGGTCTGTGATTCATTTTGAGTTAATTTTTGTACCTGGTGTTGGGTAAGGGACTGATTTCGTTCTTTTGCATGAATCACTTCATGCAACTTCTTAAGAAATTTCTGTAGCCTAGATGAGAAACAGAGTATTGAAGTTACAAAGAACTGAGCCAGCATCAAACGTGTGAAGATGGGAGACAGGGAGGCATCCACCTCCACACTCAACCCCATCCCAGCTATCCAGTACTGAAACCATATATTGCAAGGGTGGGAATGGAGAGAACTAAGATCTTGAAGAAGAAAGACATCATATTTTCCAATGGTGTATGTCAACAGTGGACTGTCCAGGATGCATGGCTTCCATTCTGCCTACTCAAAGTGCCATAAGTGGTTCCAGGTGTGACCAGATACCAATCGATTCATGATGCACTGGAGCCAGCCATAAGCTACATATGTATATATGATGTCATTCACTCCACTAATTAATCTTTGCCTCTCAAATGCATGATTCAAATTATGTTTCCAAAACTATACTCATTAAAGTGCCATGGTATTCTCATCTTCCTGAGATTTTATGTTTGGCTTATCATCTAAGGGAAAAATCAACTGCCTCACAGTTTAACATATTCCAGTTAAATCAGCCCAGTGTCTCTAGCATAGCACCATTTTAATGATTTTGTGACTTTTAAAGCTGGAACACACAGGAAATGTTGTGGTGTGGATAGTATCTCAAAATGGTATTTCCACCTTTCTCAAATCCCAATTCCACCATCCTGTCGAAATCCTAAAGTCTCTCTTAGGGCTACTGGTAACTTCAAAGACCAGGGCTTTTACTACTATTTTACCCCCAGAACTGTGGAAAAGAGACTCAAGTCATATCTTTTCCCAAATGTTCTCTGTAAAAGGATCAGCTAAGAGTTCAGAGGGGAACATCAATCTCTTACGGCACGTGTGAGAAAAGCTTTTCAGGGGAATGGTTATTAGCATCACATTCAGACTCATAAACCAAGCTGAAAGGATTTGGAGGGAATAAACAGAAGAGTATAGGGGATGAAAGTCTGTGCCCCCAAAGCCAGGTTTATTTTGTGATGGCTCGCTATAGAACACACTAGGATGTGAGCATCTCAGCCTCCCAAATGCACCCTCTCAGTGCTGTCCTGCTCTCTTGTGAAGCAACTGAAAAGGACCCATAACCCAGAGATGAATCCTGAAAAAACTGTACAGCATTGACCGGCTTTACACACGGGAATCCAAAGGTACGACCTAACAGGAAATGCTATGACTGCGTAATGCACAGTTTTATTGGAGCCAAGGGCCAATAAAGCCAACGCTGTGCTGAATAAAAGGGAATGACAAAATAAAGCAGAATAAAAAGCCGTTAAGTTCTGAGATGCCAAGTTTTCTCCCTCAGTGAGCCACTCCAAGTGTCAACATGGAAAGTCAACTCTCCAAAAGTTAGCACTATGTTGTAACCAGTCACCTGTCTCCCCAGGGAAACAAAATCTGACAATAAAACCATTGGGCCTTGTCTTCTCCCCGGAGGTTCCTTGGAATCAGAAGGCAGAAAACTCCACAAAAGACTCACAGAGGATACTGGGCATCAAGAGACGTCCCTGTAAATGGCTAGTCTTGGTATTTTCCTGAACCAGGCAAATCAAGACAAGGCATAGATTCCTCCCCCACTCTCATGCCCATCTTACCTTGGTTCTAAACACTCTGGTTTATTTCTAGATTTCCCTGCAAACACACTGCAACTCCCAGATAAATTCTCACACTTCATTGGAAAGTTGGCCTCAACAGGTACTATTTATACTACCATCCAGGCGACTGAAAGTGAAAGTGTTAGGTTATTCAGTCATGTCTGACTCTTTGCAACCCCATGGACCGCAGCCCTCCAGACTCCTCTGTCCGTGGAATTCTCCAGGCAAAATACTGGAGTGGGTTGCCAGCCCCTTCTCTAGGGGACTTCCTGATCCAGGGATCAAACTTGTGTCTCCTGCATGGCAAGCAAATTCTTTATCATCTGAACCACCTGGGAAGCCCAAGAGACTGTTCTCCCCTAAACCTGGGCATTTATCCACAGAAGGAGGTGGGACAGAATCTCTGACATAAAGTACAAGGGCTGTGGTAGAGGGAAATGGCTTTATTTTCCCTTAATTACTTGAATGGAAGAGATCACCTAGCCAATATCCCTAAATGATAAATTTCACAGCTCTTGTCTTTGATTTGGGGATAATTTAACAGAAAACTCTTTAAAGTTTTTTTGTTTTTTACTACGGACCATTTCTTAAAGTTCTTACTGAATTTGTTACAACACCGTTTCTGTTTCATATGTTTTGGGGTTTTGGCCATGAAGCCTGCGGAATCTTAGCTCCCTGACCAGGGATCGAACCCACACCCTCTGCATCAGAAGAAGTCTTAACCACTGGACTACTAAAGAAGTCCCTCCACAGAAGGCTCTTGTTTCACTGATTTTTAATCTAGGTGTATTTTCTAGCCCAATTCTCTCTGAATCCCTCACCATACTTTTTAAACTTTCTTGCTGGCCTCCCATAAACACAACTACCCTAAAGGCCCACCTGGCAGCCTTTCTGCTCCCTCTGGCCAGATGACGCAGAGAGAGACCTGCAGACTGCGGCTGGTGCATCCCGGAGATGAAGCAGAAGAGGCGGCTGGCCCTTTTCTTGGCAGCAGCTGGTTCAACCTTAGCAGGCAGCTGGCAATAATAGCCTCTTGTTTGAAGCTGGGGCAAGAAGCAGTGATTCCAATATCCTCTTCAGCATTACCCAGCTCCATCTCACATCTCCTTCTGGCCCACACAGCTCCTGTCACAGTGATTATGGAGGCAACAGTTGTGCCGTAATTAGGATCCTCCTGGGCAGGCCAATCTCAGTGACAGCAGGATGCCAGCTGCTCCATCGCCAGAAACATCTCCTTGGCATCCCTTCCTCTTGGCATTCTTGCTCTCTCCCAGCTCCTACGCTGTCCTTCCAGCCACTGGAGTCAATAAGTTAGGCTGAGACCAAGTGGACAAAATTCTCTTCTACTCCAAAGCCAAGGTTATTTATTCTCCTGGTTCACTGGGAGCAGCCTCAGCTCAAGACCCGGTGGAAAGATGCTGGGATGTCAGTCACTCTCAGTGACTCTTTGGTTGAAGGTGGGTTTCAGAGATTATTGTTGTTGTTGTTGAGTAATAAGTTGTATCTGACTCTTTTTGACCCCAAGGACTGCGGCATACCGGGTTTCCCTGTCCTTCACTATCTCCCGGAGTTTGCTCAGACTCATGTCTGTTGAGTTGGTGATGCAATCTAACTATCTCATCCTCTCACCCACTTCTTTTGTCTTCAGTCTTTCACAGCATCAGGGTCTTTTCCAGTGAGTTGGCTCTTGGCAGCAGGTGGCCGAAGTAGAGTTTCAACTCCAGCATCAGTCCTTCCAATGAACATTCAGGGTTGATTTCCTTCCGGAGATGACCTGAGCACTTTTTGCTTTAATTCTATCCCTCTTGACTACTCGCATAGAGTCACAGCTTCTTCTGGCCCAATGGACGCATCAAATACCTGATAGTGGCAGCCCTGGGGTCTCCTCAATCCCAGGATCTATCAAAGTCAGGATCTGGAGAAGAGCACCTTCCAGGTGGCACTGTTCATGGGACACTTGCATGGAGAAAGCTCCCTCTAGGGATGCCCAGAGTCACTTCTCATTTTGCTTTCTTATTTCTCCCCTTTTCTCCTTTTAAGGTCTTGAAACAACAGTAATAAGCAGGAGATTCCAAAAATGCTCCCACATATGTCTCCTGACAAAAACAGAGGACTCACCTGGCAATGAGAGAAATCAGCCCCCTCGCTTCTCCCAAGAGCGAGAGAAGAAATGAAGCAGTAACATTTGGCCATGCTAAGGCAAGCCAGGAGAAGCCCCACTGCCCGCAAGACCACGCAGATCTAACTGCGCTGCTCAAGACCTGAAACTCAGCTTCTTACTACCCCCACTTCCATTTTCTCTCCCCATGGTTAGCCAAACTTACCATAATGAACAATTTTATGTTACTAGGGATAGAGGCTATTTTTAAATCCCAGGCTCCAGCCAATGACTCAACATAAGGACAATGTTTAAAAAAAAAAAAAAAAACCTTCCTCATTCCCTTGAGCCAATCCACCCAGTCCTATGAATACTTCCTTCCAGGAAGAAAGCCAGACTCGAAGGGAGTGAGGCCTGTGAACCCACAAATCCCGGGCAGAGTGGAGGGTGGGGCAACCCTCTCCACCCACAGCTTTCTTTTAGACTTTGAAGTGCCTAAGGCACCACTTTAATCCCTGATAGATACAGAAATGAGTCCTGGGGAAGAGAAACAGGAAAGGACCACAAAGAAAGGGCTTGATTGTATTTAACAAATGGTCATGCTAATAGCTCTCTGCCTGCAGGCTCTGCCATCCTGTCCCAACTAGGGGAGGAAATGACCAGCCCTTTCCAGGGTGTCGAGCTAGCAGCCCAGGCATCTACACATCAGAACAAAGTCCTCCTGGGTTGCCAGCGGAGCAGGACTGGCAGTCACCCTACAGCAAAATGTCACAGGCAGCACCTGGCTCTCAGCCTCCGCTAAGCTAATGGACGTGTGGCAAACGGCAATCCTGGTGGGGAAGCCTCGGCAGTTATCAGTCCAGCAAAGAGAGACTTGGCCAGTCACCCTGGCACTACATGATCAGTCAGCCGGGGCGTAAGGCAGGCGTAAGCCCTCTCCTTGGGACCGAGTGGTTGAAGAAACAGCTCAGAATCATACAAGAAGGAATCTGTCCCAGCCTAGCGTGCTGTGGGATACACAAACATCCTCAACAGCTGAGAGAGGCAAACAAGACTATATGACTTGCAGAGTGCATTTTTACAGCAAGGACGGTACAACTCTTACACCATGAACCTTAACACTGGAAAAGTGCTGGCCCCTATAGCTTCTTGTGAAATAGAAGCAGCAAATCATCTAACACAGGCAAGAACATCTAAAAGGCTTTTTAAAAGGTATAAAGACTCGGGCTAAGGATGAGACTTGCCTTTAGCTAACCCCGGCTTGAAGGCTGTACTGATTCCTAACTAAGTGGGAGTCTTATGTCATGATACCTAGAATATTTAGACCTAAGTTGATCAAATAATAAACCAGTAGACTTTGCTGCCTTTTTTTTTTTTTGGAGGGCCTCATCCAATAATAATTCTCACTCTTTAGTGCCAGATTACAGAAGCACTCCTCACTGTTACCACTAGCACTACGTATGCCAGTTCAAGACTTGTGCCCAACGTTGGTGCCCATGTGTACAGACGGATTGAGCCAGGTTATCTATAGTTGCACACATGGACCCAAAAGCGACCACAGCCATTTTCCATCTTGTCCAGCCTTGGGGTCAGGGGAACAAACCTGACATTGACATGGGCATTGACTTTTCCCGTGGTGCGTAAACAAGAATGAGGCATGCTGTTCCCTCCCTACCTTTTATACCGCATCCCTCACTCCCTTTCTTCCCAGCTTGCTCTTTCTACTGCATCTGGTTAATAGATTGTTATTTTCATGAAAGCAAACCTGCTAAAAGCTTCAAAAATCTTTCAAGAAATTGTTATTGTGATTCAATCTTTCAAATTTTGCCATGTTAATAATCTCTTTAGACTCATAAAGAGCTTATTGGAACCAGCATTGGAATTAATTGAATTTGTAGCCTCACCAGACAGAGCCAGCAACTCTATTATTAGTATTAAGATAATTATGGTAGGTTTTGATATTTTTGCATTCTTTATATTAAAGGGGCAGTGTCAAATTAAGCACAAAGCAGTCTCCATTCTCTCTTTATGCCCTCATTCATAGTTCCTTCTGTGACTCAATCCAAAGCAGGATATAAAACACGTATTTATTTAATGTCTGTATCTTTGTTACTAATAGTTCTAAATGGGAAACAACTAAGTCTTCTCATTCCATAGTTTATTTTTAGGCATTTTTTGTTTCCTATTAAAATTACTCTCTTTATGGAAGTCTTACTTTTTGTGACTTGGTTCATTTTTCGCTTAGGAATATTTTCCAACTGAGCTTTCTTTCCAGATTCTAAGTCTTTACACAGTTTGGCTTCACAATCTGGTAGAAATACCAACTTCTAAATGCTCGGGACAGCTTGCACTGATATTTCTACTGCTGGATACAACAGAATGGGCTTGAGCCAACAGACCCAAGTTCTGGTACCAGTCACCAATAACCACTTGTGTGATTCCTCAGTATCAGTTTTTCCTTTATCTAAAAACAACACAAAAAGAAGAATGATTTCTAATATCATTATCATCTTTAAGCTTTTTTTCTGAGTTTCTACATTTTATGTTAAATAGCATGATGTTAAAAAGACCTGTAAATACTGCTCTCACTAGTGAATCATAAATCATTCCTTTTTAAAATGTATTATACTACTTACTACAGCTTTATGAGAATAACTTCACATAATTGCTTGTTGTCTCACATAAGGCCATTTGGTAAAGATTTTTGCCTTATAATCTGTAAGTGTCTCTGTGTGTGTGTGGGATAGGTGTACCTCTGACAGGTTTAGATTTGTATGTATGCTGGGGAAGCTGGTTATAATGGGGACCAAAGGAGTAGTACTTCTGACCCTTTTGTTTAATCATTACCATCCTAGCTTCAACAGAGTTTTAAAAATCTGTATCAAGGACATACAGTTACATTCCTTGAGAGTCAAAACTATGTCCCATTCTTTATAGTGCTCCTAAATGGCAAATAATCATATAAATAAGCCAGTTTTATCAACTATTTTAATCATGAACTGTTACGGTAGCATCTGTTAAGGGGTCATCCTTGGTAGTAGATGCTATGTCTCAGCCATAGTTCCTCACCCTTAAGAAGTTAACGCTCCAGTTGAGGAGATACAGAATCATAGGACATCAGGGTTGGGAGCATTATCAGAGTTCTTCTAGTCCAACATCTATCCCATGAAATCATTATAATTGATTCTTTAATTCAAAAGAGATCCTCTTAAAAAGGAAAATCCATGCACACTGCACAAAGGAGGGCAGATTAGGAGGGCCACTTTCTCCCTCCCTCTATCATCCAACCAGATCTGTACTAAGCTTATTAGTGAGATTTGCAAAAATAAGAAAATAATATCCATACCATAACCCCACTGAATAAGAAAGATGGAGCTGACACGCACCGATAAAACACATCCCCCTACGTTCCACTCTTTCAAAAAGCCAAAGAAAATCAGGCTCTATGATCGACTGATTTGTTGTCAAGACGAGCTTTAGGAGGGAAAAGCGACCGTGTGGCTGGAGAAACCTCCCGCTTAGCTGAGTAATTCCACGTAGTCGTTCTCCCTCTAGTGGTCAAAGCAGAGATGGCAGCTCTCTGTTTCAGCCTGTATGGAAGCAGGAATAGGGTTACCCAAACCCCAAAGTTTTGACTGTTTCAGAACCCCAGTGCTAAGTTATAGAACAAATCCCCTTACAAAGATGTCTTAATTAGAACATCTTGCTTGTTTATACTGATCATGGCAGTTACAAAAGACCATATGTCTTTGAGACTGCTGCTTGGCAAGACTCCTCCAATGTTTACCAAATCTATTTTGTATCCCATGCTAATAATAGTCCAGTGGGTCCCCAGGCAGAGCTATGGAGACTGAGGACTTCTTGTTTCTTCTGTTACTCAGTATTCTGCCTTCATCATGTGAAAGACCTCTTAGTTCCTGTGAAAGGACTAAAACAGAGCTCTAAGTTTCCCAAATGCTGTTATTTTGGGAAACGTTTATTTCAAGAGCTAAATTGTAATCTTTTGACAAATCAACATTGAGCAGTGCTCTGCACTTTGTTACACATACTTTAAACTATTCCTTTAAATAGAAAATTTCAAATGAGTGGTAAACCATTTTCTACAGTATCCATAGATAATTCTATCTTCTAGAGCCAGGAACTTTTGCTTCAGGAAGGAACAGTAGAGATACACTCCAATTTGAGAGGGTAGAATGGATGCCCAGTGCTGGTAATAACTGGTTCAAGGTCACACAGTTAGGCTCTCCCCACTGTAAAAACTTGACCACGCTGCATAACTAAAAATAAACCGAGTGGAGTGGCTGAACCTGTATTATCTATCGCCAACAAACAACAAACAAGTGATTGATTTGTTTTATTTTGTTGACTTAGCAATCAATTAACATGTTCGGTTCATTCCTTTGCTCCCTAGGTCTGATTTGGGTCATCCAGAAATTCAGCTTCCATTATTCATTTTGGCACAAAGTTAGATGACAATTTATACAGGGATCTGGGAATCAACAGCTCAGGTTCAGTGTATCATCCAAGATCTGCTTAATTTATGTGAGTCTCTGAAAAACCCATCAGACATTTGTTGTGTGCAGAATACATGTTTGATAAACTTTTCTTCCTTCAAATTGTGAACATACAATGAAGCCTTAAGAATTTTCGATCTTGCTTGTGACAGCTCTACAGTTGTTGGTGGCAAGAATCTTTCTTTGTAGCATATTTTATATCCTTGGAATGACTATTAACCAGGTCTTTCTCCCTGCTTGGGAAATGTGGCAATATAGCAACTATGTGTAAAGAGGTTTGAAATAGCTCACAGAGATGAGAAATGATCATTGAAAATAACTAACATATACTGACTGCTTAACCTGTGCCAGCCGGTATTCCAAATGCCTTATCTCTATTAACTCGTTTATTTCAAACAATCAACCTATAATGTAACTACTATTGATATGTGCTGTGTGCTGTGTCACTCAATCGTGTCCAACATTTTGTGAGCCCATGAAATGTGAAGCCCACCAGGCTCCTTGGTCCACGGGGGTTCTCCAGGTAAGAATACTAGAGAGGGTTGCCATGCCCTCCTCCAGGGGATCTTCCCAACCCAGGGATCGAACCCAGGTCTCCCACATTACAGGCAGATTCTTCACTGTCTGAGTCATCAGGGAAGCCCAACTACTTACTACTGATATCCCCACACAAAAGAAATATTCACTTTCATCAAGGTATCTCCAAATTTATCACGTGATCCCACTAATCGTGATGACATTTTTCTGGGATGACTAACTGCTTCATTTTGCATTTTCTTTATCATATCAAATAGCTACATTATACTCCTTTTGATTCAATATATGCTTTAATTTTTTAATATCCATTGATGCCTTGAATTCCTTGAGGGCAGGGTTTGTGCCTTGTTTCTTTGAATCTTCTTGTTATAAATAACTTTCTTATGTGCAGTGGGTGGATTTTCAGAATAGAATGTGTTTCTTTATATCTAAGTTGCCTGTTGAAGTTTTACAAATCAAATGAAAGAGTTTGCACCAGACAGATTCTTATTTCCCAAAGAGTAAAAGCAGAATTTCATTGAAAGTTTCATGAAACACCAATTAAATTTAACTCTGAGAGTGTAGAACCATTTTCTTCAGCTATAAACATACTTTGGAACTAGCACTGAGGAGCAAGCAGTTGGAGAAAGTTATTCTCTGATGCGACCATGTACTGGTCACACGTACACAATGCATGTACTGGCGCCAGAAGATCTAACAAGAGTGAACAGTGGTGGTGAGTCAGTACTTGAGGGGCAGGGCTGTATGGAGGTTTGATGGTGGTGGTTTTAGTCACTAAGTCATGTCCAACTCTTGCAAGCCCCCTGGACTGTAGCCCACCAGGCTCCTCAGTCCATGGAATTCTCCTGGCAAGAATACTGGCATGGATTGCCATTTCCTTCTCCAGGGGATCTACCCAACCCAGGAATCGAACCTCGGTCTGCTTCATTGCAGGTGGATTCTCTACTGAGTTATGAGATAAGCCCAGGGCTGTGACTCTAGGGAATCTGAATCGAAGCCAAGCTGAGAGGTGTGATATATGCGTCAGATTTCAGGGAACACCAAGACAGCCTCTCCCAGGACACAAAAATACACTGCATAAAATAATAGGCCACACACACACTTGGAGGTTACTGTTATTTTTTTAATCAGTTTGCCAAAACTTGGACTTAGGTTTCCCACCAAGGACAGGCATACACCTACAAACACACTTGTGCTTCTTTATAGTCACAATTTTGACGGGTTTACACAACATGTCCTGGGAAGAGGGAGATATTTTGCATTATACCGCTGGTTGTTACTATATGATTTCAAAATCCAGTTGAAAAATAGGGGGGAACATTTAGTCTAGTAAACCGATCATTTTATTCCAAGTTATATTTGTGTTTTCCCTCAGTGAAACTTTTTGAGTTAACAACTCTTAGACAGCTTTTGGTTGAAAACGATCAAGGGAGCAAAGTCCAGCCTCTTAAGAACACTGTCTGAGTCATCAGGGAAGCCCAACTACTTACTACTGATATCCCCACACAAAAGAAATATTCACTTTCATCAAGGTATCTCCAAATTTATCACGTGATCCCACTAATCGTGATGACATTTTTCTGGGATGACTAACTGCTTCATTTTGCATTTTCTTTATCATATCAAATAGCTACATTATACTCCTTTTGATTCAATATATGCTTTAATTTTTTAATATCCATTGATGCCTTGAATTCCTTGAGGGCAGGGTTTGTGCCTTGTTTCTTTGAATCTTCTTGTTATAAATAACTTTCTTATGTGCAGTGGGTGGATTTTCAGAATAGAATGTGTTTCTTTATATCTAAGTTGCCTGTTGAAGTTTTACAAATCAAATGAAAGAGTTTGCACCAGACAGATTCTTATTTCCCAAAGAGTAAAAGCAGAATTTCATTGCAAGTTTCATGAAACACCAATTAAATTTAACTCTGAGAGTGTAGAACCATTTTCTTCAGCTATAAACATACTTTGGAACTAGCACTGAGGAGCAAGCAGTTGGAGAAAGTTATTCTCTGATGCGACCATGTACTGGTCACACGTACACAATGCATGTACTGGCGCCAGAAGATCTAACAAGAGTGAACAGTGGTGGTGAGTCAGTACTTGAGGGGCAGGGCTGTATGGAGGTTTGATGGTGGTGGTTTTAGTCACTAAGTCATGTCCAACTCTTGCAAGCCCCCTGGACTGTAGCCCACCAGGCTCCTCAGTCCATGGAATTCTCCTGGCAAGAATACTGGCATGGATTGCCATTTCCTTCTCCAGGGGATCTACCCAACCCAGGAATCGAACCTCGGTCTGCTTCATTGCAGGTGGATTCTCTACTGAGTTATGAGATAAGCCCAGGGCTGTGACTCTAGGGAATCTGAATCGAAGCCAAGCTGAGAGGTGTGATATATGCGTCAGATTTCAGGGAACACCAAACAGCCTCTCCCAGGACACAAAAATACACTGCATAAAATAATAGGCCACACACACACTTGGAGGTTACTGTTATTTTTTTAATCAGTTTGCCAAAACTTGGACTTAGGTTTCCCACCAAGGACAGGCATACACCTACAAACACACTTGTGCTTCTTTATAGTCACAATTTTGACGGGTTTACACAACATGTCCTGGGAAGAGGGAGATATTTTGCATTATACCGCTGGTTGTTACTATATGATTTCAAAATCCAGTTGAAAAATAGGGGGGAACATTTAGTCTAGTAAACCGATCATTTTATTCCAAGTTATATTTGTGTTTTCCCTCAGTGAAACTTTTTGAGTTAACAACTCTTAGACAGCTTTTGGTTGAAAACGATCAAGGGAGCAAAGTCCAGCCTCTTAAGATGCTTATAGCCTAGGAATACTGGGAGATAAACACCAAGGCCCAATAAGGGTAAATGATACAGTGATGACCATGAGGAGTAGTGAAAAGGCTGCAAGATGGCAGAAGGATTTCATGGAGAGGGTGAGCTACTAGCTGAACACTGAAGAATCATTAAAAATTTAAAGAAGCTGAGCTGGAAGAAGACCTTCGGGTAGAGCTAACCACAGAGAAAAGACTTCGAGAGGAGACTGCTCGAGGCAGACACAGGGAACATCATCACACTTGAAATAGAACGCTGGAATGTGAGAGTTAAAAGTAATTTTATAGCCAGGCTAAATTTTCAATCAATTTTTATGGTGCTGTATAACCACAACTAAAAATACCTAATAGCAAAGTTGAAGGCAAGTCCAGACCCAGAAAGGAGCCCACGTGCAACAAAAGTTCAAATCATTTGGCGAGCAAGAGGCAGAACAAAGAAAAAGGAACCTTTACAAACAAGTTAAATTAAAGTTCTGGGGACATTAATACAAACAAGGCAATTAGGACAAATACTGCTTAAGAGTCTTGTCTCCATCTCTGGAGACAAAGCAGGAATACTCCGCTAATCATACCGAGCTAAACTCTAAAGAATAGGTGGGGTCAT
>SJYC01021308.1:0-21500 GCA_006408675.1 Madoqua kirkii | reverse complement strand
GTCCGGGGTGGGAGGGGGAAGGGGGGGGGCTCGGGGGCGAGTGTAAATGACACTGTTGTGCAGTGACTCATCCTTTCACTGACTTCATTCACTTCTGTGTTTGCAGCCAGTTGGACAGCTGTGTTGGCCGTGTGAAGTCAGAGAAATTTTTTGTTCCAAAGACAGGAAGATGGGGGTGGGGAGAGAAAAACAGATACAACAGTGGATGCCATAACGGCTGCATGAGTTCAGCCTCTCTGACCAGCTGAGAGTCACCGCATTAGTCACCGGTCCTCAAGGATGAGACGGGGCTGGGTGGACCCAACATGACGTGACGTGGGCCTGGCAGCTGTGGCTCAGGTCTGGAAAAGGTCGGCCCTGTGTTGCAGTGAGGTGAGGACCAGATGCTTTTCACTAAAAGGTGATTAGCTAGAAACGGAGGGAAATCAGGTTATTACAAAAATACGTGAGGTAAGAACCTGGGCCTCAAAGCGTCCACAGTCTCAGGGAGGGACACCTGTGATCTGCCAGAAATGTAAGCAAGGCTCTGGGCTCACAAAGGAGGAAGTTAACAAAGAATTGCTGGAGGCTCGCAGAACAGCGCAGATAGGACCGCAACCAATGAACGAGTCCTTGTTCATTTCAGCGGGACCCTCAGCCAAGCTCGATGCTGTCCCTCATCACTGACCAACACTCACTCTTCTCATTTCCCACAAAGACTATTCCAGCCCCCGCAACATTCACTTTGGGCCTCAACCTTCTAATACAACGGTCAGCAAACTTTGGCTCACAGACCAAATTCAGCCCACCACCTCTTTTGTACATAAAGTTTTGCTAGAACACAGATTTCATGCAGGGTAACATCTGCGGCTACTTTCCCAACAGAATGGCAGGGCTGAGCAGCTGTGCCAGAGACCACATGGCCTGCAAAGTCTGAACCACTGGTCATCTGGCCTTTCAGAAAACCTGGCTGACCTCTGCTCTGAACCATGCCTCTTACTCCACCAGGAATATGTGAAGGTGAATTCTCGCAGCCTTTGGACCCAACACCTAATAAATAATCCATAGCTATTTCTGTTGCCATCTGGGCCTGTCTGGACCCAGAGCCTCCTCGGCTACTCAAGACCAGTCCCTTCACGCCGGCCCAGGATGCCATCACCCATCTTCCCTCTGGGCGTTTGCCTTCACATCTTTAACCTGAAACCGGAAGGTTGGTCTTCAGCCCCCTTTTCACTCCATCGTCTCTCTAACTTCGCCGACCTTTAAGGAAATGTTCGATGCTCATTGTCCTATGCTTCCCTAATCTGCCTTCTCTCCTCTCACCTGAACAAGGGCCCCTTAACCAGGGACCTGGCGGCCTCCTATCTCATTCTCCACCAGACCAATCTCCACGCTGTTGCTTGAAGGCCCCCAGCCATGCAAACCTCACCATTCATCACTCCTGTTTAAAACCCTCTATTGACTCTATATGGCCTGTAAGTTATAAATCCCTTAGCCAATCCTCCATGATGGGATCTGGAGCTCTCTTTCCAACCTTGCCTCCCATATGTGTGCCCTGCCCTTGTCCTGTAACACAACTTAATGCCACCGTGTGGTATATATGGTGAGCCCATTTTCTGAGTCCATCAGTTCATGAAGACAAACAATAATAACCCACTAGGTTTTAGAGGTCTCTCTCTGGACTCAGCCCCTTCATCGATTTGCACTTGACTTTGCTCTGATGCCATTTCTTCCTGACTCTGCATTTCTGGCTCTGGGATGTAAACCTGGATCCCACTATGGCCTTTTGAGTTTGGTATTTATAATCAGTCTTTCTGGTGAATCTTGACTTTCTTCTAACCATCTTCAGCTTAGATAGTTCTTGGAATCTTTGCTTTGGACATGAACATCATGTACCAACTCTTAAAAACTCTTTGGATCCAAATCTAACTTATAACTCAACCAACGCTCAACAAGACTAGCCCCAACACCCAGGAATGAGACATTAAGAAATCTCTCTCTTTATGTTCGCTTGCTCGGTACCAAATTATTTACAGTTCCCTTACCACTTCCATGGTATTTTATACCCATGCTTGGTTCTGGATAATATTTTAATTTCTTGTTCACTTGAATAAATAATACTAGACAGCCCACATTCATCTCAAGTGTCCTGTCACCCATATAACATACAGACTAGTGACAAGTGTTGATCAGAGGAGAAATATAGAAGAAAACCTGGATGCAACAAGAGGAGAACATCAAGAAGTTAACAAATTTAGGGAAAACTACAGGACAGCCCTACCTTGAGGAGAGAGAACGAGAATGAGAATAAACAGAAAGTTATAACTATAAAATGACTCACAAGCTTTTAACTTTAAAATAACAAATTAACAAAATGCCAGAAGGATTCTGGCCAAGGAGAGGTAAAGAATGAGCTAAGCTAACATTTTCTCTGGCAACAGAAACAAACCTCATAATAATAGCATTGTAATGAGAAAAATCAAGTGTAAACGAATTAGAGATGCTATGTTTTCCAATTAGTTCTATCTTGCAGGGGAGAAATCTTACAGCTCTATCTGAAGAGAAATTTGTGAGGTGTTAAGGACATAGACAAAAAATTTGGAAATAAATAAAATTAATAGGACAAATCAAGGAGTTAATTCAAGAGTGTATACTCAAGAGAATTTTAAGATATAGGTAGTTCTCTGGCTGCCCTTGGTCTGAGCAGTGCTTGGGAGTAGTGTGTGCTATGCTAAGTCGCTTCAGTCACATCCGACTCTGAACAACGCTATGGACTGTAGCCTGCCAGGTTCCCCTGTCCATGGGATTCTCCAGGCAAGAATACTGGTTGTCATGCCCTCCTCCAGGGGATCTTCCCAACTCAGGGGTCAAACCTGCATCTCTTTGGTCTCCTGCATTGGCAGGCAGATTCTTTACCACTAGCGCCACCTGTACTGGCTCTTAAATGCCTCACCCCATGAACTGCACTCACATCTCAGGATTAGAACTATTCACCTGGCTCCATCTCCTGCACAGAGCTGAAAAACATCACCCTCTATGTGTTCAGCAAGGAGAAGAATTCAGTACAAGGAGCACTGAGAGTTTCTATCACTGCAATCTCTTTGTCCCTGTGACTCCAACACCTGGAAGATGTTATTGAATAATGGCTGGCTGAGCTGTGTTGAGTCTGCCTGGTGAACTTAAGGGACGTCTTCACAGAAGATGAAATCAGGAAGCAGAGAAAAGTCCCCTTCAAAACCCTAATCCAAGAAAGGAGCTTGAAACAAGAGAAGAACCAACAGAAAGCGTTGTTGAGGAATCCAAATGAATGAGTGAAGATAAGAATAGTCAATAGCATCTCATGCCACAGAGGAAATAAATAAGAACATGACTGAAAACAGGCCATTAGATCTGACAATTAGGTCATTAATGGCTTTTCTCTGGTGCAGGCCAAATCTCATTATGGTGAGTTTTAGAGGGAATCCAAATCATTTCAGTGAGCTAGAGTTTCATAGCAGGAATGTTGCTCCAAACAGATGGCTGTCTGAGATTTGTGGATGTTTTGTTTTTCTGAGATGTTTAACCTTAATAAAATGTCTTGCCATGAAACAGTAAGAATAGCTACCATTCATCATGTACTTGCGAAGGGCCCAGCACTCTGCTAAATAGCTTATCACACTATTCCTCATTTTAATAACAATCCTAGAAAGAAGGTATTGTTATATTCTGGTCGCATGGTTAGTATATACTGCAGAGAGGTGGGGACCCAGCTCCTCAGTTCCAAAGTTTGTACTCTTATAACTACATCACAGTCTTATTCCCCCCAAGTATTAATGATTAAAGCTGTATATATTAGATCTGGGGCATTTCTTAACAAAATCACATGTCAAGGTGGAGTAGCTCTCTCATGTTGAATTAGACAATTCTTTTATCTTTAGCGTCAAAATCAGTCCATAGCAACGCACAGGGATTGTTATGAACACTCAGAATTATCCTAAAACTGTCCCCACTGAAAGAGATAAATTATACAATGTATAGGGTGTCCAAACGTTCTTCAGTTCTTTCCTGGTTTCCTTACTTTCTGTGAACTCAGCCTCCCCTTTCTTACATAAGTAATGATTTGGTAACCCTAAACTATTTGTGACCTTGGTTAATCAGAGGTTTTCTCTTTTACACAAAATGGTGAACAGTGTGATATTTGTGATAATGACATGTTTGCAGTAAATTAACAATAAAGCAAATGTAAACTCAAATTTTGCAGGGAAAACAGTATCAAGTGCATATTGGTTGAATTGTAGTTGGACTGAGAGAATATCTCTGGGAAGTTCTTTTTGAGTCACTGGGGTACTGGTAAGGAAGCCTTGGAAGTACTATTTTGGCCCTATCAATAAGCAAACAATTCAAATTTCATTTAAAGCTCTCAGAGAGAGCTTGGCTAGTAGAGTCCTACAGTTCAGTGGTGCCTGATTATTTAGCTCTCGTAAAATGGCTGTAGTCCTACAGATCTCTGGCCCATTCTTTCTTTTCTTGAGTATACAGAATTGTTCCACTCTCTTCTGGAATTAATTTATATCTTTAGAAAAAGTCTGATGCCCACCCAATTTCATTCTACCATAAGTGACTTGATACTTTTATCTGCTTGCCCAAAATATTCTTTCTTTCTTCTAATCACTAGATCAATCTTCCCTGGTATACAGAAGCCCTTTAAACAATCAATTCATGCCTTATTTTGTTTTTAGAAAAGTTTCCTTGAACTGTCTTTTCAAATATTGTTCTGTTCTCTCATTTTGGTTTTCTTCTGGGGAGACTCCTTATGCATAAGTTTGCTGGTGTTTTATTCCTATAGTTTTGTCTCCCATCCTTTTTATTATTTCTTGTTTGTTTCATTTCCTCTTTCCATATTTACATACTTTGTCTCCTTCTGTGCTTTCAATGGTGCCTGCTCCTCTTGTGTTCTAATTTAGTCTTCTGAGAAAACTTTTTCCTGTTTCTTTCATTTCTTCCATGATTTCTGCCAAATGCCATTTCACCTCTTCCTTTAATTATTTCATCATTTCCTGGTGTCCAGTCCTGAGTTCTTGTATTTCAGCCTTGTACACCTTCATTAATCATCATTATTACTTGTTAAATAATCAAGTAATGTTAAGTTGGAATTTTTATCTGCTTCTTAGCAATACTTCTCTGATGCATTAAACTGTCTATAAGAAAGTGTTCCTATTCTTTTCCACAGTTTGATAGTATCTCTGAATAGCTGCTTTTACAACTCCTTTTGCTGTTACTCATATTTGAATGAGTTTAATTTTCCTGGACTGGCTTTTTGCAAAGGTTACCAGGGATAGAAAGGAAGGACTAAGGAGTTCCAGTCTGCCAAGCTTTACAGCTCATGGGCTCTCTCTGTTTCTGTCTGTTGCAACAGACTATTTCTTTTAAAAATAATGCCAGTTATTATTTAATCACACACACTCCCTTTGTCTTTAAGGTTTAGAATGGTTTCTATTGATGTGATCATCCGGCTTTTTCACTGCACTGCCACACAGGACATACCTCACTTTCTAAGCTAGGACTCCACATTTGTTTGTACATTCTGACTTTACTTTCTGCAGTCTGCTACCTGTGAGGCCTCAGACCCTTCCCATCTCCCCACAATTCTACACCCTGTCACATCTCATCTAGGGTGAAGTAGGGTGAACACATCTTGGTTTGCCCCAGGACTGAAGAGGTTCCTAAGAGATGGGACATTCAAGGCTAAAGCTAGGAAAGGTCCAGGCAAACCTGTACCCGCTTGTCACCCTGAATTCATCCTTGCTCACTGCAGTTGGCATTCAGGATGGGCCCACCGCATCTGAAAGTAAACACTGTCATTTCTGAAATTCAGCACAGCTCATCTCCTGTTCACCAACCTTCTCATTGCCCATCACCATTAACCATGCAGCTTCTTGCCTGCCTCTATTGGCCTCAGTTGTTTCTGGCAGTATGTATACATTATTCAGAGTTTAAGAGATCTCTGGGTCTCCAGGTTCTACTGAAGTTTACTCCACAAATGTCACAAAATGGAGCTTGTGAATTTTTTTCATTCAACCTGCCCTATATAATTTCTGAGAGGAGAAGTGAAAAAATTCAGACTAAGCCTCTCTCGTGTGTCCTTCAAGCTCAAAAGATATTTTCTATTGTCTTCATAGAGTTCCAGGTTGAAGAGCCTCACTTCTGATAGAATTGAATTTCTTCACCAAGAGAACTCTGCAGTTAAGACTTTGATGCTTAGAATAAGCAGACCATGCTAGCAATACCCTACACAGAATGATGAGCCAACAAGATCAATCTCAGGCTGTGTATGCTACACATTACCAAGCACACCAAGGCACAGAAAAGGACAAAAGCACAAGCACCAAGTGCTATGCGGATAAAATAATAATACAAATATCTTGAGAAACATTGATAACTAAAAAATAATAATGGGAGTTAAAAAAACAGCCTGAATAGAGGGCAGTGGAACAAAGAACCAGGTTTTGAATAAGCCCTCTTTGAATAAAAAAAATTGCTGGTTTTTGGGGGCCTCTGAAACAACCTAGTACTCTTGCCTGGAAAATCCCATGGACAGAGGAGCCTGGTGGGCTGCAGTCCATGGGGTCGCACAGAGTCAGACACGACTGAGCGACTTTACTTTCACTTTTCACTTTCATGCACTGGAGAAGGAAATGGCAACCCACTCCAGTGTTCTTGCCTGGAGAATCCCAGGGATGGGGGAGCCTGGTGGGCTGCTGTCTATGGGGTCCCACAGAGTCGGACATAACTGAAGCAACTTAGCAGCAGCAGCAGCATCAACAACCTAGAGGGGTAGGACAGGGAGGGAGGTAAGAGGGAGGTTCAGGAGGGAGTGGACACTGGTATCCCTGTGGCTGATTCATGCTGATGTTTGGCAGAAACCAACATAATACAGTAAAGCAATTATTCGTCAATTAAAAATAACTAAATTTTTAAATATAGTCAGGTTTGTAATCTAAAAAAACAGTTGCTGGTTTTTTGTTATAGCCAATTCATAAATACAAGTATAAGAATAGGCAGAATAAGCATTCCTATATGCAAAGGACTGTGCTAGACTGAGCAACTGAGCTGAACTGAACTGAACTTTTCAAGGTAAGCGTAATGAGACTGAGTGTCAGTAAAGTTACAATATCCAGTATCATTCAACTAGCAAATGCCAGAGCTAGGCTTCAAACCTGGGCATCTCTGGGACCAATGTCCATACCCTTCTTGCTATACCACTCTGCCTCTTTTCTGTGAAAGGGAGAAATTAATGTAAGTTCACTGCATGGAAGAGATACCTTGAGGGAGATAGGAACTTAAAAGAGGGGTCTGTGGAGAGCAGTCATGAGTTCTAACCAGATGCGGAAAAAGCTCAAGTGTAAATAGTATAACTGCAGCAGGAACACAGAGGGAGCAAGAAAGTCAGCAACCATATTTATCAAGATTTTTAATGTGATTGCTTCAACAAGCTAGAGAGACATTTAAGACTTGAACAACTTGGTGCATCTGGTTTCATCCCCTGACAGAAGCCCATTTTGACGAGGTGGGAATTAAATTCACAAATCTAAGAAACTAGAATAGTTTATCAGATTTCTTCCTGCTGTTATGAAAAATAATGTTGTGATAGGGAATGAGATTAAATCTCTCAAAAATCAAATTTAGGTTAAAAAAAGAGAGAGTGGCAGGCTAACTGGTCTACCAGAGGGAGCAGAAGTATCAGGTCTAATTCTTAGAAAATGGTTTGCAAAAGAGAAAGTCTGATTCTTCATGTCACAGAAAAGCTATTAAAATTAGATAAGTTCCAAGCTTTTAAAGTGTTAGCCTCTAGCCCCTTCCCAAATTACAAACATAATATATCCGAAGACTCAGGTGGTCAGGATGACATCATCAGAATCGTGTTCCTTTACAATCACCCCTTGTAGAGACCCTGTTAGGAGCAAAGGCCTCGCATGTCTAACCTTGGCCTCTGCATACAACCCTCACGAATTGAAAGAAATTTCAGGTTACAGGCCTTTAGCTAATAGGAGAAAACTGCACCATGCAAGAAACTAAATGATTGGAGGGACATATGCAGCCTTGACCAGAAACCTTACAATGCCATATATCTTAATTTCATTAATTTCCAGCCAGTCCAATGAGTTACTCCATAAGAAAATATTAACCCTTTATCTCCAGATATCAGTGCATTTGGATTCCCCTAGTCTTTCTCTAGCTACTCTTTTGAGTAACTACCTACTGCATACTGACCTCTTCTTTCTCTGAAAATTATTCCAGTGGCTCCTATACCATGAAAATGAAAGTGAAGCCACTCAGTCGTGTCTGACTCTTTGCGACCCCGTGGACTGTAGCCTGCCAGGCTCCTCCATCCATGGAATCTTCCAGGCAAGGATACTGGAGTGGGTTGCCATTTCCTTCTGTAGGGGAAGTTCCTGACCCAGGGATCGAACCTGGGTCTCCCACACTGCAGGTAGACACTTCACCGTCTGAGCGACCAGGGAAGACTCTTAATTAGTTTTCAAATTGTTTAAATAGGTAAACTAGAGGATAAGTTCTTTAAGCATTAGATCTAAACATTGTGATATCTAGAGAGAAATCTTGGAGAAAACAGAAACCATTAGAGAGGAACTCTCTCTGCAAATCTTCCAGGCAAGGATACTGGAGTGGGTTGCCATTTCCTTCTGTAGGGGAAGTTCCTGACCCAGGGATCGAACCTGGGTCTCCCACACTGCAGGTAGACACTTCACCGTCTGAGCCACCAGGGAAGACTCTTAATTAGTTTTCAAATTGTTTAAATAGGTAAACTAGAGGATAAGTTCTTTAAGCATTAGATCTAAACATTGTGATATCTAGAGAGAAATCTTGGAGAAAACAGAAACCATTAGAGAGGAACTCTCTCTGCTCCCCAAAGACCAACCGCAGGCACACCCATCTTTCATTCCTCCAATCAAGGCCAATTCTTCCCTCTGCATTCCAGACTATTCTTCCTGATCCGGTCAAGAACCTTGCGTTATTAAGTATCTCTTGTAGGGTGAATCTTTTCTTTTCTATTGGTCTCTTTCTACTAGGTTCAAGCAAGTTCAAGTAGCCCCAGGTTTTCAAACTTGCCCATGTATTTTTTCCTCATTCTCACTAAACACTATTACTCTCTCCTCCCTTTATGGAAAACTTCCCAAGTGTCAAAGTTCGTCTCTCTTCATATCCTAAAGTTCCTTACGTACTCCAGTCAGGTTTCTGTTTCATTTGAGCCATTTAATTCCATCCAAAGAATTGTATAAGGTGATCAATGACTTCCATGCTGTCAAATTCAATGGAGTCAATTTTTGTTTGATATCTGAAAACACGCAACACTGTTCTTCACTCCCTCTGACCAAAACAGCTTCTTTGCTATCTGACTTAACACTCTTCTAACTTGATTTTCTACTCAATACACTTCATTCTCTTTTCTTGAATGCTCATCCTCGACCAACTCTTTAAATAATTGTTGCTGCTGTTTAATCACTAAATCATATCTGACTTATTTGTGACCCCATGGACTGTAGCCCACCAGGCTCATCTGTCCATGGGGATTCTCCAGGCAAGAATATTGGAGAGGGCTGCCATTTCCTTCTCCAGGGGATCTTCGTGACCCAGGAATCAAACCCCTATCGCCTGCACTGCAGGCAGATTCTTTACCACTGAGACCCTGGGAAGACCTTTTTAAATGATAAGAGTTCATTAATTGAATTTCTTTGGGATCTTTCTCAGTGTATCAACAAGTGGCCTGTCACTGTTGGCTTTATTTTTCACGATAGGCTGGGATTCCAACTATATAAGTGTGTTATTGTTATTTATTTATGTTGGAAAACATTTTTTCCCCTGAGTAGCAAAGCTAACATTAATTTTTTGGCATAGTATGAAAAAATTTAAAATTTCCAGGACTTTATCTTATCTGTTATTATTTGACTTAGATTTTCAGGTAAAAGGGTTATGGACCAAGGGGTGATGTCGTGAAAATAGTTGACCATTGAAAATTCTCTCTCTGTGAATACAACAAGATTACTGGCAAAATTGTCAGAATCAAATTTTTCAGAACTCTAGAAATTAACCAAAGGCTTTCAGCAATTCAGGGAGTGCTTATTCAAAAAAAAAGAAAAAACAGATGTCTGTTCATAAGAATAGTGAACTTTGCAGCATTTTTATTCCCATCCTCACCTCCATGGTAACTTTGAAAGCCGGCAACCTGCGATCACAGTGAAAACCAGTAGCCTACCAGCCACTGGAGGAGGCAAAGGGAAATGAAGCTCCTCAAAGACCTGTGGGACACCATCGAGCATCCCAAGGCACATAATGGGAGTCACAAGAGAGGGAGAAAGAAGTCGCCTTTTTTTCATTCAATGAATATTTATTAAGTAGAGTGTGCCTGGCACTATAGTTCACAGATGAAGAAAACCAGCATCCAGAGAGTGGAAGGGTTTTACCCGAGACCATTTCAGTTCTAAAGGCTTTCAGCAATTCAGGGAGTGCTTATTCAAAAAAAAAGAAAAAACAGATGTCTGTTCATAAGAATAGTGAACTTTGCAGCATTTTTATTCCCATCCTCACCTCCATGGTAACTTTGAAAGCCGGCAACCTGCGATCACAGTGAAAACCAGTAGCCTACCAGCCACTGGAGGAGGCAAAGGGAAATGAAGCTCCTCAAAGACCTGTGGGACACCATCGAGCATCCCAAGGCACATAATGGGAGTCACAAGAGAGGGAGAAAGAAGTCGCCTTTTTTTCATTCAATGAATATTTATTAAGTAGAGTGTGCCTGGCACTATAGTTCACAGATGAAGAAAACCAGCATCCAGAGAGTGGAAGGGTTTTACCTGAGACCATTTCAGTTCTTGAGGGTTGGACACGACTGAGTGACTTCACTTTCACTTTTCACTTTCATGCATTGGAGAAGGAAATGACAACCCACCCCAGTGTTCTTGCCTGGAGAATCCCAGGGAAAGAGGAGCCTGATAGGCTGCCATCTATGGGGTCGCACAGAGTTGGACACAACTGAAGCGACGCAGCAGCAGCAACAGCAGCAGCAGCAGCACTTCAGTTCTTAGAGGAGGAACTGAAGGTTTTGGAAGTGAACACCTGGCACAAGGATATATAAAGAACACCCCTGAGCCACAAAGTCCTGGGAGACGAGAGTCCAAAGGGCCAGAAATCTATCTCCTCTGACCTATCTGGACCTCAGTTTCCCAACCTCTATTCCTGCGAAGAGGAGTGGTAATATTTCCCTGAGTTTTGAATAATTCCTAACATTATAGATGAGATGTTATTTTCTGTAATCTCCTGGGGTCAAGCTTTGCTAGACTGCTATTGCAGGCATTCCTGGGGGAATTGTATATACTCATTAAATTCTTGAGTAAATGAATATTTGGACCTCCTGTTTTTTTAAAACTTAGTACCATATCCTAAACATTTAGTTTGCTTCTTGCTTTTGCATTATGATAAATGTTCTAGTTCCTAAATCTTTCAGTATATCCTTGATTATTTCCATAGAATAAATATCTAAATGAAAAGATTCTGAATAAAGTTGGGAATCTAAATGCATTTGAACAAATTTTTCTCTCTCAAGTTTGCATAGATTTTCACTTTGACCAATAAGAGAAAGGTTTTCACCAAAATTTTGCCAAAACTTTGTTTTATAATTTTTAATCAATAGGATTTAAACAGGTATGCCATTGTTTTAAATGGCATCCTCTGCATTCTTGATAAGGTTAAACATTCTCTACATGAATGACACATTATTAATTCTTTGAGAAGCAGGTATTCATGTTCTTTCCAAGTTTTTCTATTAGTATGTTAAATTTTTCTTCATTGATTCTTAAAAACTCTTTTTATCTTAAAGCTGTTAAGGTTTGTGAAGTGTCTCAAACACTGTAAATATTTTTTCCAACTGTTTTTTTTTTCCATTTTAAGCCATTAAAGCATAGTATATATATATCAGCCTTTCGAACAGGAAGAACTGAATTTGAACCCAGCTTTGTCTCCTCATAACAGTATAATCTTGAGCAAATTATTTATCCTCATAAAGCTTTAGCTTCTCATCTGTAAAATGGGAAGTATAATACCTACTATGTAGGACTTGTTTTAATCAATGTTAACTTGACTGATTTAAGCAAAACAGTGTACTGGAAAGATACTGAGATAACTCAGCAAATTATGAAAGAGTGGTAGACAATCAGGCCTTAGAAAAGGCAACAACCACCTGCACCCCACGGGTAAGCAGCAGGAACCCTTCCATGGACGGCCCACTAAGGCCCAGCCATCTCATGACCCAGCTCTCGTTGCTCTTTGTTCCCTGAATCGACACTCTATATTCAAATTCCTGGTTGAGAGCATGTGACTGTTCTAATCTACATTACATGCCTCTCTCTATAATCAGGAAGGGGGGCTTGATTATAGAAAAAAGAGATGATAAGTGTATGAAGCAGGCAGCTGAAGCCAAATAACAAAAAAGAGGGGAGGGAGGGAAGGTGAAAAAGAAGAAAGGAGAATAAGGGAGCAGCGAAGGGGAGTGAGGGAAGGTGAAAAAGAAGAAAGGAGAATAAGGGAGCAGCGAAGGGGAGAGGAAAGGTCAAGAAAGACAGAAATAAGGGAGGAGGGAGAGAGGAAGCTACTCCAGTACTAAGCTCCTTATCTGCCCCTTGAGTAAACTGGTAAAAATAGTACTCATTCATAATACTGTGCAATATTTTTCTCTGGATTTTATATATATTTAGAAAAAAAGAGATTCCATTGAAGTCAGAATCTTCAGTAAGTTTCTCATGGTAAGTTATCTTTTACTCTTATTGAACTTATTCCCAAGAGAGCCAGGCCTTGAATCAAGCTGAAAATCTTCTCAGCACTGTAAAGGCTTAATGCTCAGTAGTAACCATAAAGCATAGCAAGTCTATCCCATTGATGCTTCTGCCCTGGGGTATACTATGCGTGTTTGAGTGTATTCTTGAATAGAAAGGAACCCTGAATGGAATAAGGACTTGAAGACAACCTTTCAGAGATCCACTGCTTCAAAGCCAAAACAGAAATGCCTGAATATCAAGCTTTCAAATTTGTATAAAATAGCCATGATGGAAAATTCTCCAAAAATACTAGTATTGGAAGGGACTTAATGCTTTCTGGACTTAATTTCCTGTATTTAAATGAGTTTAATGGTATCTACCTCTCATGATTACTCTGAAAATTAAAACAAGATGAAAATAAGATTAAAATTGTAAGCACCTTTTAATAGAAATCCACATTATGCCACCTTTTTCCTTTGAGCCAGTTGACAGCATTATGAAAACTTTCTTTGCTTGATTTCATACACATATATATATTTATGTATAAATATATATAAGCGTATAATACTGGGTTAACCATTAAAGTTCATTTGAGTGTTTCCGTAAGATGGTACATAAAAATCCAAACAAATTTTCAGCCGACCCCCTATATCATGAATAGTGAATATATTAATAAAGACCATAAAGTATTTAACAAGAGGTCTACAGGACATCTTAGCACTATCCAAACATGATACTACTCTTCACAGCAACCCTGAGAGTTCCATCTTACAGATGAGGAAAGCAAAGCTCAGAAAGGTTAAGCAAGGAGCACGTAAACATTCACATTCATCTCTCACTCAAGAACTCGGCTCTTTCTAGTAAGCCACATTATCTCCTAGGAAGATACAATGATCCATAACCAAGTCTTTATAGAACTAGATATCACAGTAGTCAACTTCTCAAGAATGTGATTTCTCCAGCCAGTTCTGAAAGAACATGAAGTAAACCAATGAGTGGTTTAGTGTATCCAACCTCAGCCCTGGCTTAGTTTGCAGAAGATGTTGGATGCAGGCATACGGAAAAAATAATCTTGTCTGCAGTTCTAGGGGAAGACTCCATGAGGGACAAGGGATTCCAAATACCATCAAACACTTTTTGAAAAGGGCTTGAGAAAATCATCAAATTTTAGGTATGTAAAATTTTTAAATTCCTCCTCCCTCCATCCCCGTTCACCAACCCAGCAATTCAGACTTTTATTTTGTTATTAAAGAAAAGGAAGAAAAATAAGAAAGACAAAGTGAAGGAGGAAAGGAAAGAAGAAGAGGAAGAGGGTGGGGAGAAGAAGACAAGGCTAACCAATCTGTACAAGTCTCTTAGGAGTTTTCAGAACTGGTAACTTTTGATTGGGCTTCCCTGATGGCTCACTTGGTAAAGAATCCGCCTGCAATGCAGGAGACCCCAGTTAGATCCCTGGGTCAGGAAGATCTGCTGGAGAAGGGATAGGCTATCCACTCCAGTATTCTTGGGCTTCCCCTGTGGCTCAGCTGGTAAAGAGGCCACTTGCAATGTGGGAGACTCAGGTTTGATCCCCTGGAGAAGGGAAAGGCTACCCACTACAGTATTCTGGCCTAGAGAATTTCATGGACTATATAGTCCATGGGGTCGCAAAGAGTCGGACACAACTGAGCTACTTTCACTTTCTTTCAACCTTTGATTATTGTTTTTCTCCCTGAGGGGTCATACTATTTAAAGCCAATCTTTCAAAGAATCTGCTATTCAGAGACAAAAGGGAAACTCCAAGGTGCCAAGTTTTAAAATTTTACAGACATCAAATTATTTCTATGATATGAACCTGTTGGCATCTCCAACTCAACAGACATGAGTTTAAGCAAACCCCAGGAGATAGTGAAGGACAGGGAAGCCTGGTGTGCTGCAGTCTATGGGATCACAAATAGGAGGACATGACTTAGTGACTGAACAGCAACGAAACAGCAACATCAACAGTTTATCTTATTTGGATAGTCATAGTCTTAAATGACATTTCCTCAAATTCTCTGAATTGGAGTTCAAGAAATAAATATTATACATATCTCCTTTTTTTTAAGTATTTGGAGATGAAATTTTTTTTCAAACAATGTTAGGAAAGAGTCAATCAGATTTCTATAGGGAACACCGAGGGGGCTTCAAAATGCAACTCTCCTCTCTTCAAATCACACCATCCAGCTAGATTCGGAATGAGGCTGCACTCCAACGGGATTGACATCAGCCCCACCTATCCCTGGTGGAGT
The DNA here is from genome assembly GCA_006408675.1 of Madoqua kirkii. Taxonomy (NCBI): domain Eukaryota; kingdom Metazoa; phylum Chordata; class Mammalia; order Artiodactyla; family Bovidae; genus Madoqua; species Madoqua kirkii. The sequence continues at coordinate 6,445 of SJYC01021308.1, read as the reverse complement.
CTTGTTATTAAATTATTTCTCAAAGATTCATCTTCCCCTAGTCTTCGGAAGCAGTACAGCTGGGAGTCATTAGCTGTAATCAGTGGGCAGCACACAAAAAGAGGAAGCAGTGGGGGAATGCTCTGTCTTTCTGTAGAAGCCATCTGGGCCGAGGGAATTTGGTTTTAAACCCTAGGGGGTGGGGGAAGTTATTGGGATCTTGTTATATTTGGACTTGACTTCAGACCTTAAACAAAAGAGCTTTTTTTTCCCCCCAGAACTTTGCTGTTTTGAAATAGAAGTAGAAGATAGCAGTAGCAAGCTCGTGGCCATCTCACGGGACATTCTGATCACACAGACGACAATCTGAAAACAAAAGCCAAACACTAGTAGGTCAGGAGCCTGTTTCTGGTTTCGCGTTTTTAAAAGAAAGAAGGATCTCATCCTACTGTGGGCAATCTCCTTTTCTCTCCTCTTTCTCTCCATGCTCACAAAGAAAGCATAACTCTTCCACTCAAAAAAAAAAAAAAAAGAGGATTATGTGTGTCTAAGTACTCCATACAAAGAGACCACTTTTGACTTCTCTCATGAGAGGGGAAGTACCACATGTTTTCATTCCACCCTTTCTCTCTTTTCTCTGAGGATGCTGGTAATATGGTATAAGAAATAAAGAGTAAGAACATACTTTGAGGCCAGAATCCTGGGTTTAATCCTGGTTCCATTACTTACTGACCACGTGGTCTTAGCAAATTAGGTCAACTCGGGGACCCCAGCTCCCTAGCCGATAAAATCAGCTTAAGGATAGATATCTCGTGAAATGGCTAAGAGAACTGGTGATGCTGTGTGTTAAACACCTACACATGCTCCCCAGGACACAGCAGACATCCAACAATTGGTTGCTATTCTTATTGATGTTACTTATACCAAACTTTCAATAAAAGTAGCAAAATTCACCGAACCACTTCATAGGATTGGGGGCGGGCAGGTGAACAAGGGGAGAGAGTTAACAGAGTTAGGCAAACATGGCTCATACCTCCAAATCAGAGGTCCCTAACCTGAGGATATATGGGAACAAGACCACCTATAGCTGTGTGTTTTGGCTTCATAGCATAGTATTTCTTTATTTATTTTGAGTATCTTAAAATGTGTATTTGCTTTTAAAATGTGTGTTTCTAGCATTCCTTGAAAAACTGAAAATTTTGCAGCCCTGGGCCAGCATTCCTGAAAAGCAATAAAGTGCTGAGGCTGAATAGGGGTCAGAAATGACATGTGCTCTTCAATTTGCCACAGTCCCCACCCCCCTTGCCCCCCACCCCGAGCCCTTCCCAATTATAGGATTCTGACCCTGTGTCACCAACTTTTCCTGCCTGGTCTTTTTAGGCATTTGAATCTGTGATGGCTTCTCTAGCCCTCTATCCTTAAGTGCAGATGGTTGAGAATAAGAGAAAATAAAGATGTTTCATGAAAGAAGAGTTAGTAGTTGCAGGGCAGGGAGAGAAAAGAAAATCATGTAGCATCTTAATTAAGGGGTTAGTGGGCCAAGGGCACCAGACCCAGGGCCTCCTCCAGGAACTTAGAAACTTACCATTTAATTTCAACAGGTCTCAAGTTCTCACATATAAGAGGCAGCTAGTATTTACTCTGACACTTTACAACATAGATATGAGGATCAAATAATGTAATGTATGTGAGCAAAGTAGAAAGTGCTATGTATAAATCAAAGGTAGATGCCAAACAGAGTACATACAATATTCAAGGGAAGAAAAGCATTTGCTAGCCTATTTCTAATATTTATTATATCTTCCACAGAAATCATAAAACTAAAGGAGATCTTTAAAATAATTAATCTAGCCCTCAATTTTATAGATGAGCAAAGGGGCTTCCCTGTGGCTTTGATGGTAAAGAATCTGCCTATAATGCAGGAGACCCAGTTCAATCCCTGGGTCAGGAAGATCCCTTGGAGAAGGGAATGGCTACCCACCCCAGTATTCTTGCCTGGAGAATTCCATGGACAGTGGAGCCTGGCGGCTGCATACAGTCCATAGGGTTGCAAAGAGTGAGACACGACTGAGCAACCAGCTCACTCAATCTGAAACATGGGCTTCTCCGGTGCTCAGTGGTAAAGAATCTGCCTGCCAATGCAGGAGATGGCAGTTCAACCTCTGGGTCAGGAAATACCCTGAAAAAGGAAATGGCAATTCACTCCCATATTCTTGCCTGGAAAATAGCATGGACAGAGGAGTCTACTGGGCTATAGTCCACGGGGTTGCAAAGAGTCAGACAGGACTTAGTGACTAAACAACGATGAACTGAAACACAAGAAGCAGCTTTCATGAAGCTTACAATATAATGAAGACACGATGTATGAAAAGGCTATGCACTGAAGAGATACCTGAAACCATGTGAGCCTCTATTATTAAGTTCAGGGGTGGAAATAGCAAGTCACCTGGGGCACAAAATAATAATAATAATTGCTTTTAGAGAAAAAATAACCTAAAAAAAAACTAAAATTGCTTCTGCCTTGAACTTCAAACTGTAAGGGTGATAGGCACCCCTGTGCTCAGAGAAAAGGATGTAAAGGACACAGGTACCACACACAGACGTAGAAGATGTCTCCCTTTGACTGCTGAGCTCTGTGGATGAGAGCTGATGAGGGGTGAGACAATTTGCAGACACTACAAGTCTTCTGAGGAGGGAAAACTCAAAGTGCCTGAAATTCAGAATTAGGACATCTGTCAGGAAGAACCATAAAGGCTCTTGCCCAAGGTCCACTGGCAAGAGAGGAAAGTCCCAAAGAGGAGCTCACCAGAAAAGAAGGGGCATAAGGTCAAACAAGGGTCTAAGAGTTCTGGTGAGTACAAGGGAGGCTGGAACCCCTTTTGCATTATTTGGATTGTCTTTGGAACACATACCAAGATAGGATTAGATACACAAGAGATTTCTATCCTTCCAATGCCCTTGGCTAACTCCCTTAATTGCCAAATCAATGCAATTGACAGTAAATTCATGGGAAGTTAAAGGAGGGAAAGATCTCATCTGGCTAAGCCATCAGGAAGGCCTTCCAGAGCAGGAGAGAAGGGCTCTGCTTCTTGAAGAGAGAAGTTGCTCAGTCATGTCTCACTCTTTGCGACCCCGTGGACTATAGCCCACCAGACTCCTCTGTCCTTGGGATTCTCCAGGCAAGAATACTGGAGTGGGTTGCCATTTCCTTCTCCAGGGGAATCTTCTCAACCCAGGGATCAAACCCAGGTGAAAGATGGGCAGAATTCAGAAGGACAAGGAGGTGCAGTTAGACGTTCCAGATGGGGAAAACACAGGACACTGAGGAGAGAGCAAATAAAACAGCTGGACAGGTTGGAATAGCAGAAAGTAGGGAACGGTGAGTTGGGACCAAGCCAGGAATTTTACCCATAAGTAAGCGGAAAGTTACTAGTTTTGAAGGACGGGTGATGCCATCAAAGCCATTGAGAAGAGCACTGTAACCAGAGCCCTCTGCCTGCTGGTTCAAAGGAGAAGGGGACCTAAGGTTTCGGAATTAATTTAAGCAAACTAACAAAAGGACTGGAAAATGATTATAGTGAATACAGAAGAGGTCAATGTTAGAGAAGAAAGGACTGACCGAATTCCCATGACAGAAATCACAGAGATGGTTCCCAGAAAGAAGGACTCAAAAACAGCATCAGATACAGATAAAATAGCTTTTATCTTCGAGAGTCTGTATTTGAACCAATTCTGAAGTAAATGAGGTTAAGAAATGTTTATGGTAAAAGATTTGCGTGTAGAACACTGTTTTCCTCTTCTTAGTTTCAGGGCAGTCAGTCAGAAGAAATTAAGTGTAATTAAACATAAAAAAGTATCAATTAGCTCTGATTCTCCCATCTACAGAGAGAAATGACCAGTTGGGGGTGGGTGAACTAATCCTCTTTCAAGTCTCAGGAGTCAGAAACAAGTCATATATCTAATCACATGAGACATCATAGGGACATAAAGGGTCCCCAGTACCAATAGGGGCTTTTTTTTGCCCCAAATTAGTCCTTATTCAGCAGAGCATTATAATCTCTAAAGTAGTAATGTTTTACATCCTATGAACTTATCCTAACACAAACCTGACAGTGTCGGGTGAAAAGAAATCTTAGTCTCGAATGATATTCTACTCCTCCCCATCACTGAATATATAAATCCTTTATATATCTAACAAGAGGAAGCACAATCTGGCAGGGTAAGGTCACACTGAGAGGTTCAGGATAGACACAGCTTTTGTTGGGGAGGAAGCCCACCATCTTGCCAACCACAGGCCCCACACATCTAAAACGCTTGGCCTGACGCTTGCTGAAAATCTTTCCTGAAAACCCTCACCCCAAAGGCCCGAGGTGCAGGAAGGAGATCCACTGGGTTTGTCCACTGCGCACCACATGGGCCCAGGGAACTCTGTTTCTTTACCTGAGGGCTGGCTGCCAGAGACTAGTTTCACATGGGAGGATTCTACAGGAGCGTAAGGAGGGAGACGTAACCAGTCTCACTTGACTTTCCATCTCCCTTAGCAGAATGGGAATTGCAGCTTTCACTTCTTTCACCTTCCCTGGAATTTGCACAAAATCAGTTCAGTTCAGTTCAGTCGCTCAGTCGTGTCCGACTCTTGGGACCCCATGGATCGCTGCACGCCAGGCCTCCCTGTCCATCACCAACTCCCAGAGTTCACTCAGACTCTTGTCCATCGAGTTGGTGATGCCAACCAGCCATCTCATCCTCTGCCATACCCTTCTCCTCCTGCCCCCAATCCCTCCCAGCATCAGAGTCTTTTCCAATGGGTCAACTCTTCGCATGAGGTGGCCAAAGTACTGGAGTTTCAGCCTCAGCATCAGTCCTTCCAATGACACCACAGGACATTTTCCAAACCATGGTCTGCAGAACAGGAGATGCTGCTGGGTGTTTCACAACTAAGTGCTCTGAGAGAGTGACCTCGCACACAAGCTTATTGTAACAGCAGCTCTAGAAGCCCCCAGTAAAGCAAGCTTTAGTATCTTACTAAAGAAACCTGGTTAACCACATTTAACCCAAACTCCCTTGACTTCAAAGAGCTTTTTTTTTCCCCCACAGAGTATTTTTTTCAAATCTCATAAGACACTAATGTCCCGTATAATACATTTGGGAATTGTTTTTTAATTTGAAAAATGAGGAGTGAAGTAAAATCAATATTACATAAGCAACAGTTATTCCCAACATTAGAATTCAAAGCTGTGGTTTTACATCATCTTGGTATTACAGGTCTAAAATCAAAGTCTTCATCTGACTAATTTTTCTGCATAAAGCTGTGCACCTTGAATTATCTGGCATCTGTAGAGAATGAAGGAACCAAACCAGCACAGAATAACCCTCAAGATATTTTTGAAGACAGTGACCCACCTCCTCATCTTCTCTCTTCAGCCTCTTCCTAATAACGGTACACTGTATGTAGCAAGCACTAACTGCTAAGAATAAAGTAAAGAGTTATGATGCTCCCTCTTGTACTAATGTAATCTATATGCGAGAAGAATAAGCCCTAAATATTCTTCCTTTTACAAGCATAGTAGGATACTATTTCAGTGATTATTTATATACATTAATATAAACAAAAAACACTATGAGTTACAAAATAGATAATTTGCAAGAGGGGTGAGGGGTGGGAGGCAGGGGGTGGCGGTCCCTTTACTCCACACCCTCTCCAGCATTTGTTATTTGTGGATTTTTAATGATGGCCCTTCTGACCAGTGTGAGGTAGCACCTCAAGAAAACATATTTTAGCAATATGTAACAACTATTTCTAAATATCTCTCCCATACCAGGCTTCGTGTAAACACTGTGGACTGAGGTACACCAGTCAAGGTCCTTGTCACATAGAGGGGAGATAGTAGAGCACTGGGAAGAAGCCTTAAATGCTATGTTAACATTTTTGTTAATGTCAATGTCTTCCTAATATTAAGGCTATTTACAAATCCTTTGTCCTCAAAATATAAGTTTTGTTCTTTTAGGACCAGGAGAGGATGAAGTGGATTTGGAAAATTAATGTTTTTACAAAATACCCCTAATTTAAGCCACAGAAGTGAAGAAAGATATAAAACATTTTGAGAAAAAAAAATCAGTATTAGATTTGGGGTTATAAAAACTTAACAGTAGTTATTAAGCATAAAGTTTACAGAGCGTTTTATAAAGAGAAGATCAAAATCCCAGCAGTCTTTACATCATCAAGGAATGTACTTCTCCTTGAATTTACTTCAAAGAGAAAATAGAGGGACAGCAAAGGAATATCGAGTTACCAAAGAGTCTTTGGTCCCAAGTGCTCAGGAGACTAATTAAATACTTAAAGACTATTCTGATCAGAATAGGGAGTAAGTAAAATCAAGGGGGTATAGAAGTAAACCTAAGACATTCACCTGGATAATAAAGTCCTTCTACATATGATTCAAATTATAGCCACTGGAAAATGAGA
>SJYC01021307.1:0-81602 GCA_006408675.1 Madoqua kirkii | reverse complement strand
AGCATCAGTCCTTCCAATGTATATTCAGAACTCATTTCCTTTAGGATGGACTGGTTGGCTCTCCTTGCAGTCCAAGGGACTCTCAAGAGTCTTCTCCAACACCACAGTTCAAAAGCATCAATTCTTCAGCACTCAGCTTTCCTTATGGAAATTAAAAGATGCTTGCTCCTTGGAAGCAAAGCTATGACCAACCTAGACAGCATATTAAAAAGCAGAGACATTACTCTGCCAACAAAGGTCCGTCTAGTCAAAGCTATGGTTTTCTCAGTAGTCATGCGTGGATGTGAGAGTTGGACTATAAAGAAAGCTGAGCACTGAAGAATTGATGCTTTTGAACTGTGGTGTTGGAGAAGACTCTTAAGAGTCCCTTGGATTGCAAGGAAATTCAACCAGTCCATCCTAAAGGAAATCAGTCCTGAATATTAGTTGGAAGGGCTGATGCTGAAGCTGAAACTCTAATACTTTGGCCACCTGATGCGAAGAATTGACTCATTTGAAAAGCCCCTGATGCTGGCAAAGATTGAAGGCAGGAGGATAAGGGGATGATAGAGGATGAGATGGCTGGATGGCATCACCAACTCGATGAACGTGAGTTTGAGTAAACTCTGGGAGTTGGTGATGGACAGGGCAGCCTGGTGTGCTGCAGTACATGGGATCACAAAGAGTCAGACACGACTGAGTGACTGAATTGAAGCGAACTGAACTGAAAAACAAAATGTAAAAAAGCAGAAGTTTCATTAGTTCATATTTCTTTGAGCAGAAGACTGCCTCTTTTGTATCATTTTGAATCTTACTAGATGATTTTGAATCTTACTAGAAATCCAAAATTATTGTCTTCAGCTTTTCTTTACAACAGAAACATCACCCAAGGGTTAAGAAGGCTTTGCACACCTATATCTTACCCAAGAAATGGTAGAATACAGAGGAATGTTGTGAAAGGCCATTAATTTATTGTCCTGGGATGTCTGCCATTCTTCAGCTTAGGAGTCATTTTTGGCATTAGGGCAAACACACTAACTTGTTCTCAAACATTCTTTTATGAAAGGTAATCTTCTGTAGGCTAGAGACAAGAGCAGCTTGGGCTAAATAGATGACTGTGGACTTGAAAAAGGTGGATGGACTGAGAACCATTTGGGATGTTAAAAATAGCAGGACTTATGTCACGTTGCAATTTAGAAGTAATCCTGCAGCCCTTGGGAAGGAAGCACAGAGAATCTACCAAAATAATACCAACTGGACCGTGGCTGTCGCTTTGGGGAAAGTAATAGGGAAGCAGAAGAGGAGAAAAAGAAGGGGGGAAGGGGTGAAGAATGAAAGAAGGAGCGTGCAGGGGTGAGGAGAGCAGTAAAAGGGGTAAGACAGCAGAGGAGGAGAGAAGAGAGAGGGTGGAAAGGAGGAGGAGCATCTTCAGGCCAACACTGCACTGCTAGAGGTGCTTTCTCCCTGCACACAGAGACCAAAAAGTGCTGTAAGATTACAAAATATCATTAAAAAAGAAAAATAAAAGTTGATGGCACCCATTAACTCAACCTACAAAAATGCAGCAAAATTCCTTGGGTTCATTGTTGAGGGCAAGCCAAGTTAAGGACATCTATTGGCACACCTACAACCACAGAATTCTTTCTTTTCCTTCCAGGAAAAGAGATAAAGAGAAACCAAGAAATCAAGGGCAGAGAGCAAAAAGAAAAAGCTACTTGGCAGTTTGTAGGACAAATTCCAGGAGGTTTTCCTACCCATTTTCAAATGTAAGCGCCCTTGGTTAACAGAGTAAAACATGAACAGCAACGTCCACCAAGGAAAACATTCAGTAGAGCCCTAAGGAAGCTGGGACAGAAGTGGGGCCCATCACTAAGCTTTTAGGTCTCAGGAAGGCAAATGACTTGACTGAGAAGTTTCAGTACATGCTATATTATCATGGGAATTTTACTAAAATTTTTTTAATGGTCAAAGCAAATGCTTTATAACATCTAAGGACTCGCGGGCTGAAATTGCCTTTGGCAATGTTTCCCACATTTTTAAAGCGTGAGAACTTCCTAAACATCAAAATACAGTTTTGCACATCTCCCATGAGTAAGAGTTCTGCTCTGGATGTCCATTTATTTAAAAATATTTGACACACTTTAAGAGAATGTTGCCAAATGCATAGATGGTACTCCATAAATATTACTGAATGAATGAAAACTAACTGCACACATACACAACTTTTCATCTGCAGACAGTGCTTGTGGGGATTGGCTCCTGATCTCCAGATGAGGCCATTTTCCTCGGAGAGGAAATTAAAGGTCACCTTTGCCCATTTGTCTGTGTGTTAAAGCAAAACTAAAGCTATTACTCATGAAGAGTCTTGATGGTGCCTGATCTCCACCCAATTACAAATGGAAACAGGGGAGCTTTCCATGTGGCATGCGTCCTACTGGGCTCCTCAACTCACACAAACTGCCAAACTTGCACACACTCCCCGCTTAGCTCTTTAGTGCACTGGTCTGCACTTGCCCAGCAACATGACTTACCGGTGCTTCAGCAATTACTGAAAGGATAATGTTGAATTCACTGACACTGAATTTTATCAAAACCTACTTGAGAGATTTAATTTACAAAGGACTGTCAGGCCATCTCTGTTTTCCTGTAGATATAAGATTTATGCTCAGATCATTGATCCCACTTATATGCAAAAGCTGAAACAGTTAAACTCATAGAAGCATGGAGTAGAAAGATAGTTGGCAGAAGTTGGGACAGGGTGAGAGTGGGGTGGAAATGGGGAGATGTTGGTCAAAGTGCGCAAAGTTTCAGTTATGTACGATGAGTAATATCTGAGATCCAACGTACAGCATGATGACTAAAGTTAACAATATCATGTACAGTTGAAATTTGCTGAAGTTAACAATACCATATTATATCGTTGAAATTTGTTAAGACAGTAGGAAGATTTTATGTATTCTCACCACAAATACCCGCCCCCTCCACCTAAAAAAAAGATAAAGAGAAAAAGATGAAGAAAATGATAACTATGTGATGTGATGGATGTATTAATTAGCTTCATTGTGGAGATCATTTCACAATGTATGCATATATCAAAACATCAAGTTGTTCACCTTAAATATATATAATTCCTATTTGTCAATTATACCTTAATAAAACTTTTTTTTTTAATCTATGCTCACATCAATGTATTTTGTCAAAATGCAATTTACCTAATCTGACACACTTGTCTGCTTCCTTCCCACCAAACAACTCCTTTCACCATACCGCATTTTAACATTTACCCCGTTGCCTCACATTATGGAAAGAAAAAAGTTACACATTAACTTTGAGGACATTGTTCGCTGCAGAAAATAGGGCTCTCTCTATCAGGGCCAAGGGAGCAGTTTATCTCAGTACCAGGAAGTTTTACTTCTAAGCAATGACTTTTTTCCCCTTAAAGATATACTAGTAAAGTTATTATGAGTGATGGTTTTTTTCCTACTATGTCCAGGAAACACACAGCTAATTCTGTGAATTGAGTTATCCCCAGGAATCTCAAAGAATTAATGGCACACGTTTTGTGTACTCACTTGTCCCTAGTTTTTCCTGTATTTTTACTAATTTTCTTCGTTAGTTCGAATTTTCAAGGCTAGGCACTAGACGTGACAGAACTGTGACTAGCAGAGTCAGAGCTGAGAACGAGTCTACACAGAGAACAGCCGAAGCGCTCACGTGGCCTTCTGGCCAGCCACTTCCGCGAGGTGCCTCCTGGGAGGGCCCAGTTTAGCACAAGCAGCACCGACATCCCCACCTCAACATTCAACGCTGTTCCTCCTCCTGGTCCATGTAACAGGAAGACGGCAAGGAAGCTGGAGATCACCTTTTTAGAAAATTCAATACTTAGTTGTTTTTAAAAAGCTACTTCCTCCTCCACTTAAAGAAAAAAGAAAGGGCATGGTTCACCCAGGCCCAAGCCAAGGGAAGAGCTTGTGCTATCAAGAAAAAGCCCTTAAGCAGAGGCTGGACTGGAAGAAACACAAGCTGGAATCAAGATTGCCAAGAAAAATATCAATAACCTCAGATATGCAGATGACACCACCCTTATGGCAGAAAGTGGAGAGGAGATAAAAAGCCTCTTGATGAAAGTGAAAGAGGAGAGTGAAAAAGTTGGCTTAAAGCTCAATATTCAGAAAATGAAGATCATGGCATCTGGTCCCATCACTTCATGGCAAACAGATGGGGAAACAGTGTCAGACTTTATTTTTGGGGCTCCAAAATCACTGCAGATGGTGACTGCAGCCATGAAATTAGAAGACGCTTACTCCTTGCAAGAAAAGTTATGACCCACCTAGATAGTATATTCAAAAGCAGAGACATTACTTTGCCGACTAAGGTCCGTCTAGTCAAGGCTATGGTTTTTCCAGTAGTCATGTATGGATGTGAGAGTTGGACTGTGAAGAAGGCTGAGCACCGAAGAATTGACGCTTTTGAACTGTGGTGTTGGAGAAGACTCTTGAGAGTCCCTTGGACTGCAAGGAGATCCAATCAGTCCATTCTGAAGGAGATCAGCCCTAGGATTTCTTTGGAGGGAATGATGTTAAAGCTGAGACTCCAGTACTTTGGCCACCTCATGCGAAGAGTTGACTCATTGGAAAAGACTCTGAGGCTGGGAGGGATTGGGGGCAGGAGGAGAAGGGGACGACAAAGGATGAGATGGCTGGATGGCATCACTGACTCGATGGACGTGAGTCTGAGTGAACCCCGGGTGTTGGTGATGGACGGGGAGGCCTGGCGTGCTGCGATTCATGGGGTCGCAAAGAGTCGGAACCGACTGAGCGATGGAACTGAGAGGATTCGCAGAGAGCATGAGTGCCAGGAAGAAAGTGAATGACAAGGATGAGTCTAGATTTCTGCTAGAAGGACGGGGGTGGAATGACAAAGGAAGAGAGCTTGAACAGAATGTGAAATTTAAAAATGAACAGGAGGGACTCATCTAAACGTGATTGTTTCACCAGCCAGAGAGCTGTGGTTCGAATATTTAAATGACTCTGTCTGGTAATAAGATTGGGGTGATTTATTTTCCTTTGTGTTTGCCTGAATCATCCAAATTTTTATAACACATTTGTGATACATTATAGTAAAAAACAAAATTCATTTTGAAAAAAGTATCTTCAGATGACATCACAAAATCATACAATCCCATAAGTCAGCCAGAACTTCAGCAGCTACTAACACAAGTTATTACACAAGTAGTGAAATGAACTTGCACTACCAGATAATAGCACATGTGTTGATACTAGAATAATGGAATATGGTACACACGGAAGAATTGATAGTGGAACCAAATATTCTAGAAATGGAATCTAATGCATACCTATCTAAAAAAGAAATTAAGGGAAGGAAGGGAAAGTCGCTCAGTCGTGTCCAACTCTTTGCGACCCCATGGACTGTAGCCTACCAGGCTTCTCAGTCCATGGGATTTTCCAGGCAAGAGTACTGGAGTAGGTTGCCATTTATGATACAAGTGGCATCACTAATCATGGGGTAAAAGAAAGTATTATTTTATAAGTGGTACTAAAAATAGCAAGTTAACTATCTTAGGAGGAAAACAAATCACTACCTCCCAATGTACAAAATGTATACATTTTGTACGGATTAAAATGCTAAGTGTAAAAACTATATTCAGGAGACCTAATAGAAACACATGTGAATTTATGATCTAAGATTTAGAACAGCTCTCTAGGCAAAATACTAAAGGAAGAAAATAAACTCAAAAGAAAGAAACCAATTTTCTTATGAACAATGGTTTATAACTCCAGTTACTTATATCTTAATTTTTGCTCCCTTTCACAGGGATCTATGGCTGTTGGGGTTCTGGATGCTTTTCTTTCTCATATTTTAGTTATATTATGAGATTTCTACAGTGATCATATAATCCTTTCATAATAAACATTTTTAATATTTAAGGAAAAGACTAATTAAAAAAATCTTATATATACTCTAAACCTTGTTAAGTTATCAAATGTCTGATGAGAGCTGAATACAAAGAGGAAAGTTGTACGTGAACAATGACATGGCTCTACAGAAAGATTTCAGAAGAATCCATGCTAGTCTAGAGAAAAGGGAATGAAGGAGAGCTTAGAGAATAATTAATTTTTTGTAATAATGCACTCAATTCAGCTTTGATATCATCTACCACAAATCTTTGCCTGCTTCTAATAAGCAGGGAGTGGATGTTATTTCATGCACCAGAGAAAATCAAAGCAGTCTCTTTCAGTTTAGGCAAAAAAAAAAAATCCAGGGTACAGGGGACATTAGTCAAGCGGCTGCGGTCTTTATTATCTGTGCACCGTTTTGATGGGTACTGAGGGGTGGCAAGGACAGTGTGACCTTGAGAGCAGCAACAGGCGGGTTCTAGAAGCAAGCAACAGTGCACAGGTGCCCCACAGCTCTGGGGTGCACTGGAAATCTTTGTTAAGCTCTTGGAATAATATCACCCTTTGGAGACATTGCTGCCCTTTTTTTTTTTTTTAATGCTTTCACTAGCCCAGTGTTGCCCGCAGACACAGCACAAACTTGAAGACGCTACATCAATTTGCCAATGAAGCGAGTTCTGGCTCCAGGAGTCGCCACAGACCACAGACATATCAAAGGAAAAAGAGACACCTTACAGGAAAGGAAACGTGTGCTTCCCACCTCTGCATCCCCTCGACCCTGATATACAGAGTTTCAGATTCTGAACCACTCAAAATGGCTGGGATCACCCTTTCTCACTCCCAGTCCTCACAAATCTTATCCACCAGAATGTTCACAAAGTTCACCAGACTAAATGGCAGTGTATCAGCTTCATTAATGGCTGATAGTTAATCTTTTAAAACACAAAATAGGAGCACATCTCTAAGGCCAAATCTGGACTTCCTTCTTGCATATTCTCTTTGAAATGCAAGCTTGCCCTCTTACACCCTGTCAGGTACTGGCAAAGAAGCTGGGCCCGATGGTGAATTTACTGACGCAGGTCCTGTTCAGTGTGTTTACCTCATGGGGAAAGTTAGTCAGTGCCAATCCCTTTTGCCCTTCTTGCAGAATTATAAGACAGGCAGAAAAAGAGTGAAGTCAGATTCTCATCTTGGAGGCATAATAACTCTACTCATTGGGCTGTACATGATGCTGTACATGACACTCCCAAGTCAGCTATTCACCTTCCTTTCAGAAGGCTGAGCAAAGGGTGGTCAGAGAAACAAGAAATGTTATTCCAGAACGGCCTAAAACTAAAGTGGCTTTATAAATGAATGGATCGGAGGCCTGGCAGAATTGAGCATCCTGAGACTTCAAGATCTCAGTTTACTGCAAAGCTCAAAGAATACATTTTCAGCCAGTGTTAACAGTGAACATCAAGGTGAGGTGATGCTAGCGAAGGGAGAATTCTCAGGTCTCCCCAGTTTCTGATAGGAGAGGCACTCAGGCTGGTGACCACCGTGTTCTGTCCAGGGAGAGATCCTGCCAGGTGGCATGGAGACCTAGCACTGTTCTCAATAATTGCTTCAGTTCAATTCAGTTGCTCAGTTGTGTCCGACTGTTTGCAACCCCATGGACCATAGCACGCCAGGGTTCCCTGTCTATCACCAACTCCTGGAGCTTACTCAAACTCATGTGCGTTGAGTCGGTGATGCCATCCAACCATCTCCTCCTCTGTGATCCCTTCTCCTCCTGCCTTCAGTCTTTCCCAGCATCAGAGTCTTTTCAAATGAGTCAGCTCTTTGCATCACACGGCCAAAGTATTGGAGCTTCAGCTTCAACATCAGTCCTTCCAATGAACACTCAGGGCTGAGTTCCTTTAGGATGGATTGGTTGGATCTCCTTGCAGTCCAAGGGACTCTCAAGAGTCTTCTCTAACACCACAGTTCAAAAGCATCAATTCTGCAAAAGCTAACATGAGTTACCACGTGATCTGGCTCTACCGTCCAGCTCTCAGTGCATTCATTCACAACCCCATTGGCATCATCCTGCTTCACTGTTCCAGATAGTAGATAAATAGCTGGGCAGTCACGTGACGATTCTGACACGACCAGGCCACACGCTTGCCTAACCAGGTATCTAAGAAAAACCGAGCACAGACCTATCTTCTTTTATATTGGCCCCTTTTTATTTATTTTTAAATGGAGAATAATTGCTTTACGACATTGTGTTGGTTTCTGCTGCACCACAGTGTGAATCAGCCATGAGTACACATAAGTCTCCTGCTTCTGTCTCTTATACACATCTTATTAATTAGCTTCATTGTGGAGATCATTTCACAATGTATGCATATATCAAAACATCAAGTTGTTCACCTTAAATATATATAATTCCTATTTGTCAATTATACCTTAATAAAACTTTTTTTTTTAATCTATGCTCACATCAATGTATTTTGTCAAAATGCAATTTACCTAATCTGACACACTTGTCTGCTTCCTTCCCACCAAACAACTCCTTTCACCATACCGCATTTTAACATTTACCCCGTTGCCTCACATTATGGAAAGAAAAAAGTTACACATTAACTTTGAGGACATTGTTCGCTGCAGAAAATAGGGCTCTCTCTATCAGGGCCAAGGGAGCAGTTTATCTCAGTACCAGGAAGTTTTACTTCTAAGCAATGACTTTTTTCCCCTTAAAGATATACTAGTAAAGTTATTATGAGTGATGGTTTTTTTGCTACTATGTCCAGGAAACACACAGCCAATTCTGTGAATTGAGTTATCCCCAGGAATCTCAAAGAATTAATGGCACACGTTTTGTGTACTCACTTGTCCCTAGTTTTTCCTGTATTTTTACTAATTTTCTTCGTTAGTTCGAATTTTCAAGGCTAGGCACTAGACGTGACAGAACTGTGACTAGCAGAGTCAGAGCTGAGAACGAGTCTACACAGAGAACAGCCGAAGCGCTCACGTGGCCTTCTGGCCAGCCACTTCCGCGAGGTGCCTCCTGGGAGGGCCCAGTTTAGCACAAGCAGCACCGACATCCCCACCTCAACATTCAACGCTGTTCCTCCTCCTGGTCCATGTAACAGGAAGACGGCAAGGAAGCTGGAGATCACCTTTTTAGAAAATTCAATACTTAGTTGTTTTTAAAAAGCTACTTCCTCCTCCACTTAAAGAAAAAAGAAAGGGCATGGTTCACCCAGGCCCAAGCCAAGGGAAGAGCTTGTGCTATCAAGAAAAAGCCCTTAAGCAGAGGCTGGACTGGAAGAAACACAAGCTGGAATCAAGATTGCCAAGAAAAATATCAATAACCTCAGATATGCAGATGACACCACCCTTATGGCAGAAAGTGGAGAGGAGATAAAAAGCCTCTTGATGAAAGTGAAAGAGGAGAGTGAAAAAGTTGGCTTAAAGCTCAATATTCAGAAAATGAAGATCATGGCATCTGGTCCCATCACTTCATGGCAAACAGATGGGGAAACAGTGTCAGACTTTATTTTTTCCCTCCTACCCCCTACTCCCCACCCCACCCCACCCCTCTAGGTTGTCACAGAGCACTGGGTTGAGCTCCCTGTGTTATACAGCATTTTACAGATTAAGAATTTAAGGCAGAGGGTGGTTACATAACTATCCAATATCACAGCCAGTGTGTTGTAGGGCCAAAATCTAAAGCAAAGTCATCTAGCTCCAGAATTCATGGCCAACCATGCAGTGCCATGTTGCAAAACTACCTAAGTATGTTCCTAAGGAAATATACCCTCCTCAGACCAAAACAAAGAGTGACCTTTGTTCTGGTTAAAAAAAAAAGATTAGCTGCCACTCAGATAGTTACCCAAAGCCACAGACTTAGAATTCATAGGAGGCTGAGCCATCGCCTTGTCCAATCCCCAGCCCAAAGCATAAATCCTTTCTAGAAACCTCCTGACAGGTCTTATTTCTTCTAGCACTGTTGCAAATATCACAACCAATAAAAGGCAGTGTTATTAAATACGTACTCGGCACAAGAGTCTCCTGAAAGCTTCGTGTAAGGTATCACATTTAGTCCCCATTAGATAAGAAGCACAGAATCACCATTTTCAGACAAACAAATTTAAGTGTGAAAGGCTCTCAAGTCCTTGGCTTGGAGGGTCCCTCTCCTTCAGACAGCTGAGTCATTGTAGGAAACAAGAGGAAGAGAGAAAAATGAGTTGGCTCAGTTGACTGGCTATGAGAAATGACCAAAGGTCATACAGAGCCACAATCCCTTTTCTTAAACCTTTGAGGCAGATATGCTTTAGAATTGAGAATTTTTTGGAGCTTAGAAAGCAAATATGGTGAATTACTAAGACCTCCAATAGGATCTGGGGACTTATCCCATAACCAAATGTACTAATATTTTATCAAATATCAAAGCAAAACACAAATATTCAATCTAAATGGAATAAACATAATGATCATAAATAACTTCCAGACAGGTTTTGCTGCCAGTGAATTTTGGCACCAAACTTACAGTAAAGTACTTACTTTTCAGAGTTTTGAGAATTAGAATTTTAGATAAGGGACTGTGGACCTGATCAACCTTTCAGCTTCAAACCCAAGAGAAAATCAGTGGTACTCTCCCATCACTTTCCACCCTCCCTCGATCTGTGTTTGGTTTACTTCCTAACCCTGAGGGAGATTGCCTTTCATATTCCTTTCAAACTTCCTCCAGCCATATAATAATGACAGTATTTTGGAAGGAGTTGGCCCAAACTGGTTTCTCTCCCTTACCTACGTCGTTAGGTTTCCCCACCTCATCTACACAGAACTTACTTGGAAGTTCATAAACTTCAGTGTGGGTCACAGTTACCTGAGGAACTTATTAAAACAGAGTCCTACCCGCAGAGGACTGATTCAGTAGGTCTGGGGTGAGGCCTGAGAACTGCATTTCCAAGTTCCCAAGGACATCACGTAGACGGTGCTGGTCCTAGATCACACTTTACGGACCCACTGCTTTACTTGATGGACCCTTCTCATACTACACTGAAGTGAAAAAATAAAATAAAAAAACACTCAAACTCATTTTTTATTTTCATAAAGATTATGACCTTTATGTAAATGACCCACCTAAATGACCCCTACGTAAATTTGATGACTCACAGCTGCCTGCCTGTCTGACACACAGAGAGACAGAAAGACAGCTGGATACTTGTGAAAGGCTTGGTTGCCATGGGGTTTGGGATGGGGTGTCATCCTGAAACACCAGGTTAGTCTCTTTTCTGGTCTAGGCACAAAACAGCAATGCTAAAGGGGACCAGGGAGCCAGGTTAGATTTCGATTTTAAAGAAAATTCCTGAATTGAAATTCCTTCCCCAAACCACTGGATCATGTTGCTATGTGAAAAGAACAACTTTGCAAATGATCTTCAAAAGTCATTAAACATGAAAAATACTATTTTCCTGTTAGCATACATAACTGTCAGTCAACATGGAAACTAACAGACATAGATTTACTTCCTTTGAGAATCAGGGAAGTTGTACAAACTCTCATGAGCTGATCTCTTAATTCCTCTACTTACAGGCTACTTGCTAATTTTGAGACATCTCTTTTTCACACCCATACATTTTTTTCAACTCTATTCTTCAGGCATCTTTATTTTCTAGATCTTTCCCACTAATTCCAGAAAAATCTTTGTTCTTTTTACTCTGTTTTAATTCTGAGTGGAAAGAAATGGCCAACTTTGAGAAGTAAAATCTAGTACAGATCTATACAAACACAAGAAAACTCCCATGTATAGACCTAGGTACACGAATCAGCGCCACCAACATCCCAATACAAAAGTATTTTTCTTCTTCAGGTTTCTCTAACACTACACTTACTCAAACATCTTAACAATAACTACAATATTTCTAATGAATCTATCATCTCCTTTACAATGTTGACTATTCTAGCTGTATTCATTTTACTTGCTTCAGTTACAAATTTTATTATTTAACCTACCTCATGGCTTTAATAGCTTTTGGAGGGTTGATCTGAAAGTTTATTCATGATTTATACTTTTTTTAATAAAGGGACATGCATTTTTGCCTCAAATATCTATAAGCTAATCCATTTTTTGCTGAAGGACTAAATGAATTTCTGTAATACTTTAAACATGGAACATGTATCTAACAAGAGAGACCCTTAATGAACGTATGTTGGCCAACTCATAAAGTATCAAGTTGAGCTGTGTGATTATTTACTTTGTAAATTTCCTTTAAACAGTCACATGTAAAAGCACATTTTGACTCTTATACATTTTCATGCACATAGCATTGCTAAAAGCAAACGTAAAAAGGAAGTAGAAATGAAAGGTAAGTATCATCACTCTTACTTTAGACCACTCTGCCTTCTTCGATTGACTCCCACTTCCTGACAGAAAAGCTCAAAGCCAGTACCTTCCCATGTGGATGTCAGAATGAACGCAGCAGACACAGCTGCAGACCCCACCACGGCTCAACAGTAAGTAGCCAGGTGAAATCTAGGGCTGTGGATATTTAGTGATGCCTTATACTTAGGGTCACCAAGAGCAAGAATCAAAATGTCTAAAGAGAGGGGGGAAAAAAGTCTAAAAAGCAAACTGCAGTTGACTCAGAACATGCAAGAAAGTCAGAGGCACAGCAGCACAGCAGCAAACGTGAGTATAACTTAGTATAACCAGCCGTCTGCATGTTCAGTTCCTCTGGAACCATGGTTCTGCATCTGCAGATGCAACCAACCTGGGATCCTGGAGTACTGTAGTATTTACAATTAAAAACGCCACTTAAAAGTGGGCCTGCATAATTCAAACCCGTGTTCAAGGGTCAGCCATATTTTCTCCAAGTATCTTTTCTGAAGTTCACCCTTAAGAGGCAAGAGTTGTATCTCAGAAAGCTCTGCCTCAGTAGAAACCATTCTAAAATTAAGGCCCAAGCCTGCTCTATCCCTCAACTAGCAACCCTGCCTCTAATGCTAATTCCAGTTTTAGGGATGGGACTTAAAAATGAATTTCTTACATTCTCTCTGTTTTATGTCTTAGATGCTCTTTTCTTTTCATATACCTTAACTATCCTTTAAAATAAAAATTCAACGCTGTTTCTAGAAAAGAACCAAGTTGATATTTGCCTCAAAGTTATAGGTCCCACACACTTAGGATACCAGTGAGTGTGTGTTAGTCGTTCAGTCGTGTCTGACTCTGCAACCCCATGGACTGTAGCCTACAAGGTTTCTCTGTCCATGGGATTTTCCAGGCAAGAATCTGGAGTGGGTTGCCATTTCCTTCTCCAGATCTTCCTGACCCAGGGATTGAACCCGTGTCTCCCACATTGTAGGCAGATGCTTTACCATCTGAGCCACCAGGGAAGTGATGACTGAAGGATCCCATAATTCACTAACTATCTGAGAATACCTCTAACAAGCAAGGTGCACATCTTGCTCATCCAGATGCTGCTGCTAAGTCGCGTCAGTCGTGTCCGACTCTGTGTGACCCCATAGACAGCAGTCCACCAGGCTCCCCCGTCCCTGGGATTCTCCAGGCAAGAACACTGGAGTGGGTTGCTATTTCCTTCTCCAATGCATGAAAGTGAAAAGTGAAAGTGAAGTCGCTCAGTTGTGTCCAACTCTTCACGACCCCATGAACTGCAGCCTACCAGGCTCCTGCGTCCATGGGATTTTCCAGGCAAGAGTACTGGGGTGGGGTGCCATCGCCTTCTCCACATCCAGATACTACTGTGGTGAAATCATATACTCCCTGGTATCTACGATGTGGCCAGTGTTTGCTAAGCTGGTGGTATAAACATAACCAACTTGGTCCTTACCCTCAAGGGATACAGCGTCTATTAAAAGGGTCTCTTTCTTGGGGTAAATTATTGTTCTTTCTCTGTAGCCCTTTTGATATGCAACGATCCCTGGGTAAAATGAATACTATAACATGCCATGATTTTGTTCATCGGATCTTTCCTCCCAATCCCAGAGAAGTACCTCTGGAAGAAGGTGGGTTTTAAATAAAACAATTCTCTCAAACCTCTGGAAATAAACACAGTGACCCACAGAGCCCAGTTTAAGAGAAACTCAACTCTGGCACCTCAAAGACTCACTTGGCTGCCGCCAGGGTGCTTTCATGACCGAGTCAGGCCTCTGCCATTCCTCCAGGGAGACGCTAGATGGCACCAGAAAACTGTACAAGCATCCTCGGCAGATGGTGTCTCCTTTCTCATCAAAGCGTCTGGCGCTTCACACACACTGCCTCAAATCCGTCCTCCTAGGTAACGTTTTCTCAGAGAGGAGCTAAAGAAACAAAAATTCACTGATATTCTAACCAAAGGAGCACCTCAACACTCTGATTTAGCTGCAAGGGGTCAGATATGTGGCTTCAAGGCAACTTCACGATTTCCCCAGCAACTCCCAAGAGTTCTCACTTCTTCAAGTACTTATTAGGTCCAGAATCTCATCTAGCTCCCGGAGAGGAATGTGTGAGAACCAGCCGCCATAATGGATTCGACAGGCTTCCGTGGACTCTGCCACGTTCTCTTTTAATTGCCACTTGCACGCATTTCCCCCTAAGATCAGAGCTGGTCCTGAGGCAACGCAGGCTGTGGAGGGAGAGCAGTTTCTCGGCAGAAGGCATGAGGAGCTCTGCCCGGGAATGCAGTGTTTCCATTGAGCTTGGCCAACACACTCAACAGCACACGGTGAGGGAACAGAAGTGTTATTCAGATTCTAGACACCAGAGATTTGTTCTCCTCACTCTCTGGTTAAAGCATCACCCCTGAACTCAATTGCAGTCTCAGGCACACGCCTCTGCACACTCATTCCCTATCGTCTCAGCAAACTCCCAAGTGAACCTCAGCCCTAAAACGAAACGGTGAAGCAAGTGAAGTCTCTAAAGTCTTCTTCCTCCTCCATACCCTGATTTAACTTCTCTTTCACAGATAATCTTATACCATCACTTTTACACAGTTTGTCCCTGTCTGGCTGGAAAAGGAACAGAAAAAAAGGAGTAAAGAGCTTAACATGTTACCCATTCCAGACACATTTATATTTTATCATGACAGCGTTTCATCCAAAGGAATAAATCTCTAACAGTTAAATGTGAGGTATTGTGGAGAGATTTTGTTACCATCTCTTCATACCAGAAAAGTCATCTCTCACAGCTTTTAACAGAAGACCCAGCCAGCTTTTTCTCCTACTGCCCTCCACCCTCCAACTTTTTCTCTCTGATCTATGCAACAGATTACACTCTCTGCTTTCCTTTCCTTTATACCCCTTAGCAATCACGCTTTTAACTTTAGAGGAGCTTTCTTTCTGACACTAAACTAAATGTTGACATCTTCCTCCCTCCCTAAATACACATGCTCAACAGAAGCCAAGCTATCACCATGCAAGTACTAGAACTACAACTCTTTATACTAATTCATAATTTAAAAGTGTTCCCATCTGACAGATAAAGGGAGAAAAATGAGATACTGTGAATTACCTGAGGTCACAGTATTGCAGGAAAGGGGACCCCCTTCCAGGGCCCGAAACTGGGCTCTTGTCTAACATTCAGAAATGAGTTTGCCTGAGGAAACACATCTGCTGACAAAGCAAGAGATTTTATTGGGAAAGGGCACCCAGGTGGAGAGCAGTAGGGGAAGGGAACCCAGAACAGCTGTCTCGCGGCTTGCAGTCTGGGGTTTTTATGGTGATGGGATTAGTTTCCGGGTTGTCTTTAGCCAGTCATGCTGACTCAGAGTCAGTCCTTCCTGGTGGTACACACTTCAGTTCAGCCAAGATGGATGCCAGAGAGCAGGATTCTGTGAGGTGGTCGGACCTGTGGTGTCTCCTTTTGACATTTCCCGAACTCTTCCGGATGGTGGAGGCTTATTAGTTCCCTGTTCCTTACCAGAATCTCCTGTTGTAAAAAACCTCATGCAAATGGTTACTATGGTGCCTGGCCAGGGTGGGCGGTTCCAGTTCGTGTGCTTCCCCTAACAACAGGACCAACTGGCAGCAGGATTCAGAACCAAGTGCCGACCCCTGGCTCCCAGCAACCCAAGAATTGTTCTGAAAACTATGGAAGAAGAGCCCGAAGACCAGAATGACAAAGCCCTGGAAATGCCCTAAGGCCCCACACCTACGCCTCCAGCCTGCACTCTTCCCATGGGAACCAAAGGCAGGGCATATCTACAGCCAGCACTGGGGCCTCACTAGCACTGGGGGGTGGGGGAAGGAGACCAAAGACAGAAAGAAGTACTATCTCCGCTCCCAGTCCCCTTAACACACATCAGGACAAATCCCACCCTGAGCCCAGCAGGACCCAGAGTACCATTTCCATACCCAGACTCAACCTCAAACCTTAGATACCCTGAAAGACCATGAGATCGGGGAAGAAAGAAGACTTCTAGAAAGCAACAGATTGGGGCAGTGAAACCAAGTTCTTGGTTCCAGAGTTCTTAGCCCTCGCTGAGGGCAGCTCACGTAAAAGGGCACCCCACGCTGTCATAAAAGACATCCTCCTTTCACCGCCACGTACTCTCTGGGTTTTCACTGACACCCCCTACTATGATTTAACCATATGCCCGCCGACACCCTTTCCTCCCACTAGGCCCTTCCTACTGGGCTTCCTCTCTGGCCCACAACAGAGCTGCCATGCCGGGTCCTGGGCCAGCCCGTCGGGACACCACACAGCAAAGCCTTTGTAAGAGCTGGCACTGCGTCCCCGCTGGGGAGAGTCCAAGGCCTGGGGAGGGATCCTGTGCCCTAAAACAGGAATGAAGCACCTGAACACCTTCCAGTCCTGAGTGTTTCCACGCAGAGAAGGAGGTTTTAAACGGGAGTAGGAATTGGAGAGCGTTATTAAGAAAGGCCAGCCATTTCTGAGGGTGCAGTCCTGTCAGTGGCCCCTTAAAACTCTTGTCCACATCCACGGGAAATGCATTCATCTGAGAGCTGGGAAATGCCCTCCCCCTTCCTCTCGTCTCTAGGGCGGCTCACTCCCCAGATTCCCCTCCCCTACTATATCACACACCTAAAGATAACTTCCAAACAAGTTATCCAAAGGCAAAAAAAAGAAAGACTTGAAGCTTATTCAAGAATACATCCGGGACTTCCCTGGTGGTCCAGCGGCTAAAAGGCCACCCTCCCAGTGCAGGAGATCTAAGCTTGATCACCACACGCTGCCACTAAAGTTTCCTTATGTGGCAGCTAAGACCCAGCACAGCCAAATAAATAAATATATATTTTTATTTTTTTAAAGAATAGACTAGAGCCCTGTCAGTGCAAGGTAGAGGCTGTGGTCACTGCTGCCCAGGGCAACCATGCTCTAGTGATCTTTTTCTGTGAGTCATAGTGCTGCCCTCAAATAGCTTTGCTTGCAAAGGCCCAGAGAGATGCCTTTGAAATGTATATGTATATGCACATTTACATACATACCTGTGTATATGGGTATGCATATATTTACATACCTGTGTATACAGGTATACATATATTTATGTATACTTCTGTGTATACATGCACAGAGATTCACATAGAGTCCGCCCTTGCAATCCTCCTGGAGCTTGGTGCCAGGACACACAGATACTACGTGAATGCACAGGTTCCTGCCCCACCGGTTTCCACCTCCTCAGTTCCCCTCTCTGGGGTTCCGCCTGCCACTGATTGGAAATTGACACGCAATCCTTCAAGTATGTGACTAAATGGGACTACAAAGGAAAATAACAATGCCCTGTACTTCTGTAAAACCTTCTACTTTCATCAAAAACTTTTGCATCTATTACTGTCTTGCTTCATTCCTAATTTGTGAGGTGGATTGCCTGCCTGTGGGTTAGTCATGTCGGTCTCTTTGGGGCCCCATGGACTGTAGCCCACCAAGCTCCTCTGTCCATGGGATTCTCCAGGCGAGAATACTGGAGTGGGTTGCTATGTGCTCCTCCAGGGGATCTTCCCAACCCAGGGCTCAGAACTAGTGTCTCCTGTACCTCATGCATTTCATCTTTACCCACTGAGGCTCCAGGGAAGCCCCTGAGGTATATTGGTGGGGGTTTAGTCGCTCAGTCGTGTTCAACTCTTTGCAGGCCCATGGACTGTAGTCTGCCAGGATCCTCTGTCCATGGAATTTTCCAGGCAGGAATACTGGAGTGGATTGCCATTGCCTCTCTACTGAGATAGATTGGGCAGATGTTATTAGGAGCCCTATTTCACAGATAAGGAGATTAAATTTCACATACTGTGTGCTGCTTTGAGTCATAGCTAGAAACCAGGTTGAATGACATCCATGTCACCCTGCACCAAACAGCTCTCGTTTAGTAACTGTGCAATTAAATATGGTGCAGTTTGGGATGCAAATGTTCCCTTTTTTTTTAGTGTTCAGTGCTTTTATAAGCCCATTTTAAGAATTATTATTGCTAATAATAACCCCTGCAGATCACTTTTTATCTGTATAATTAAACTCAGAGCAGAAATGAGCAAATATTTCATACTACCTATCTAAAAAGAGCTATCTAATCTATTACTCTCAAACCTACCTGAATATTAGGAATCAACTGAGGATATTTTTAAAATAGCAATGCCTGGGCTTTAGTATATGACATAGCTCATGGGATGTCTTGAAGCCCACGTTGAATCGACACCACAAACCAGGTCAAATGAATCCCAAGGGTTGCAGGTTACTGAGCAGAGCTTTCCAGATAAACAGACCTCTGTTGTCTCCACATTCCTGTGTCTAATTTCCAACACAGAGGTTCCTTCACAGACCAGGAGGCAGGTCTGGGTTCTCTAACTGAAACTGACCATTTGGCTTTTCTACAGCATGCTGTTCAGCACTGTGTTATACACCCTGATGGATTTCAAACACTTTTTGTTTTGTGTCTTAGATTTCTCTCCTCCCTGAAGATCAGTTATAAGCACCGAAAATGCAGAAATTACATCTCATTTGGTTTCAGCCTCCACAAAGCCCTGCACAATACCTAATATATAATAAGGAAACAATACGTACGTATTGGATTTATTGGTCAAATAAAGAGCAACATTTTTAATTAATTTATTTTAATTGGAGGATAATTATTTTACAATATTGTGATGGTTTTTGCCATATATCAACATGAATCAGCCACAGGTACATATGTGTCCCCCCATCCTGAACCCTCCTCTCACCTCCCTCCCCACCCTATCCCTCTGGACTCTCCCAGAGCATTGGCTTTGGGTGCCCTGTTTCATGTGCTGGTTATCTGTTTTTCATATGGTAATATACATGTTTTAATGCTATTCTCTGACACAGTCCAAAAGTCTGTCTTTACATCTGTGCAAGAACAACAGTTTTTGCAGCCATATGAAGAGCAATAATTTGTTTCAGGCTTGGCCTGTGTCAAGAAAAGGCCTGTCATCTTTCACAGACAGGATAAAGTGCTTTGCCCTTACTCAGCATCACACCTAATAGCAACAATTGCTCATATTTGTCTGGCACTTCATAGCATGCAAAGTGCCTTCAGAAAGATTTATTTGTACAGGTTTCTTCCCCTAAAACATGATCCTCAGATCAGAGCCTCTCCTGTCAGGGTGAATGGAATCATAAAATCCACCTCATTAAGTATCACCTCTCTCTCTCCAAGCCTCTCAGGCAAAATTTCCAGGATTAAAGTAAAAGTGTGCTGGGACTTCCCTGGTGGTCCAGTGGCTAAGACTCTGGGCTCCCAGTGCAGGGAGCCTAGGTTTGATCCCTGGCCAGGGAATAGATTCCATGTGCCACAACTACTAATTTGCATGCCACAACTTAAAAAAAAGATCCTGCATGCCACAATTTCAAAGATCCCACGTGCCACAGCTAAAACCCAACACAGCCAAATAATGTTTATAAAATAAATAAAGAAAGTAAAAGTGTGATGCTTTAAAAGTTCTATATACTCAGAGGTAGGAGACATAAAAGAGAATCTCCATGTGTGACCTGGACGTGGAAAATTATTTTTAAAAGCAAATATGATCAGCTTCCTCATATTCAAAACTCCCCCTTGATTGAAGGCTGAAATTGAGAGCCCTCCATTCTTAGGAAGGCTGGAGAAACAGAAGCCTGGAGCGTAACCTACAAGGAGTAGAAGGCTCTTGCTAAGTCGCTTCAGTCGTGTCCGACTCTGTGTGACCCCATAGACGGCAGCCCACCAGGCTCCCTCGTCCCTGGGATTCTCCAGGCAAGAACACTGCCGTGGGTTGCCATTTCCTTCTCCAATGCATGCAAGTGAAAAGTGAAAGGGAAGTCGCTCAGTCGTGTCTGACCCTCAGCGATCCCAGGGACTGCAGCCTTCCAGGCTACTCTGTCCATGGGATTCTCCAGGCAAGAGTACTGGAGTGGGATGCCATTGCCTTCTCCGGTAGAAGGCTCTTGGAGACAGGTAAATAGTTTTACCAATTTCTGTTACTAACAATAGAACCAGACACCCTTCAGGGCAAGAGTAAATTATAAAATGATAACATCATATTTTTAGCTAGAGGGGGATATGCAAAACAAGAACGAGGCTGTCAAAATTCCTAAGTCCAAAGTTTAGCATTTAAAAAAATTAAACGAATAGAAAAGATTACTTCAGTAGAAAACAGAGCATCTCAGTCAGAAAGTAAGAACTGCTTCATAAAACTTCTGACATTTTATGTACAAAACTACTGGGTCTTCTTGTCAAGCATATTTCTTACTGTAGTGTTAGGCAAAAAAAAAAAAGTTTGAAAGTTTGGTCCTAGCTGTAGAAAGTTTGCTGATGGAGTAGTACTGTTTGCATGCTCTTTTTTCCTGGTATTAGTTCAATAAAAGAATAGTACTGTTTGTCTTCTGATTGAGCAGGACTTGCCCCGGGAGCAGCTTGGGCAGGGTGGTGTAAGCCCTGGATTCTGGCCCATGGATCGAGGCTGCTTCACTGCCCAATAGAGAGGCCTTAGGCAGTTACTTAACTTCTCAGAGTCTTTCTTCATCACTCGATAGTGATTGATAGTGATTGTTAGTCACTCAGTCATGTCTGACTCTGTGATCCCATGGACTGTGCCAGGGAGCCTGTCAGGCTCCTGTATCCATGAAATTCTCCAGGCAAGAATACTGGAGTGGGTTGCCATTCTCTTCTCCAGGGAAACTTTCCAACCCAGGGATCGAACCCGGGACTCCTGCAGATTCTTTACCATCTGAGCTACCAGGGAAGTTACTCACCATTCTATAGGGACACCTGCTATTTCACTCAAGAGACTCGATAAGTAATTAATACATTGCCTGCAAGGTACCTCCCCAAGTACCTACAAAGATATTCAATACATGTGACTTCCTACCTGCCCGTCCACACCTCCCACCCCACACTACCTCTCCTGTAGGGCATTAGGGATCACCTCTCCATTTTCCCACTTTTCCTAGAAGGGCCTCTGTCGATCCTGAAAAATCCCACCTAACGCTCCAACCGAGTCATCTTCAGAAGCAGTCACTGACTCAGACAGAGGCGAATGTATAAGAACGTTCAATTCACTCAAGTGTATGGAAACAGGTATCTCAAAGAATATATGAAACAAGACCTCCCGAAGGACTGCTATTTGTCTTGGCTTGCATGGAGTAGAGGCGTAAGAGAAATGCTTTGCTAGATGAATAGCTTCGGTGCCTTCAGGGGCTCTGGAAAGTATCGGTTTCGTGTTCTAAGCAATAAAAACAACTTCCGTGTCTCCTCCATTTGATTTCACATTCCTCCTAATCAGGTGGTTCCACAGCGCCTAGGAAGGACTCTCAATTAATGTTAACTCAGGAAAAAGTACTCATCTCCTTTTCTGGCTTAGGCATTTAATTCTGAAAGGTCAGAGGCCTTTGTTCTCATCCATTCATTTGGAAAGTCTCCCAGTGAGAATCCACTGATGTTTAAGCTGTTTCAGACTCTCAGTCACGTGTTCACTTTCTCTGTGAGAGATTAACTGTCCAGAAGTCCAACACCCTGAGGGAAGCAAGTTCATCACAGGCGGCCTCCTACGGTGTCACGCATCCCTAGAGAGTTTTCCTATTTTCCAGCTATGTGTCCTTTCAGAAACTTCCAGTTCCTCCTCGGCAACCAACACTGTCTCTTCTCACAATCATAGGCTTCCCTGATGGGTCAGTGGATAAAGAATCCACCTTCTAATACAGGAGACACGGGATCGATCCCTGGGTCAGGAAGATCCCCTGGAGGAGGAAATGGCAACACAGTCCAGTAGTATTCTTGCCTAAAAAAATTCCACAGACAGAGGAGCTTTGTTGTCAACAGTGTGCAGGGTCACAAAGAGTCAGACACGACTGAGCGACTAAGCAAGCAAGCGCCCAGTCACTGTGTTTCCCTTGCCCTCCTCTCCCCATGTCAATTCTTTCCTGAAACCTCCCAAGGTATCGTGTCAGAATAGACTTGTCTGCGCACTGCCTGCTATCTGGTTTATACCTTCCCCAGATCCCTTACTACACTGGGGGGGGTGTTACAATTACCTGAGAAGACGCCTGCCCTCCCTCATGGACTGTGCTTCACTGTTATCATCCTTCCCGTGAGCTCCACTCACCTAACTCATCACGTACATTCAGTATGTTGCAGGAAGGGGGACTCCTTCCAGGGCCCGAAACCGGGCTCTTGTCTAACACTCGGAAATGAGTAGTCCGAGGAGACACGTGCTGTCAAAGGAAGAGATTTTATTGGGAAAGGGTTCAGGAAAGGGCTCCCGGCCGAAGAGCAGTAAAGGAAGGGAACCCAGGAGAACTTCTCTAGGCTCGAAGTCTCTGGTTTTAGGGCTTAGTTTCCAGGTTGTCTTTAGCCAATCATTCTGACTCAGAGTCCTTCCTGGTGGTATATGCCCTGTTCAGCCAAGATGGATGCTGTTATGCCCAAGTCGTGAAATCTGCCAGTGACCATCAGGGAGCCGATAACTGATGCAAAAGCAATTGAGTTTTTATTACCAAGCTCGAGCTGGGGCTCCCACCGATACCGACGCAGCGGCTATAGGAAAGAGCCTTGAGCTCTGGGTTACATTGCTTATATAGGGTATTCTCGCTCGAGAAATTTGAAAACTGGGAGTTTCAGGGTTGGGAGACGTCTAATTGGTTACCTTCTGTGGAAGGGTTAGGTGTTGGGTTCTGATTGGTTCCCATTTCCCGGGCTGGCCATGGGTTCTGATGGGTTCCCATTACCTAGGTAGACCACCAGTCCCTGAACGTCAACTCAGGAGATTCTGGTCTGGGGTCCGATTGGCTCAAGGGTGGTGGGGTGAGGTCAGGGGGTTTCCAAAGGCTCTTGGATTTTCAAAGGCTCTTTTCCTGGAACCTTACAAAATGGAGTTTTTCTGTTAACAAAGTGGAGCAGCCTAGGCCCTTCAGATGCCAGTGAGGAGGATTCTGGGAGGTGGTCAGACTTGTGGTGTCTCTTTTTGACCTTTCCCAAACTTCTTCTGGTTGGTGGTGGCTTATTAGTTCCGTGTTCCTTACCAGGACCTCCCGTCATAAAACAACTCATGCAAATGTTTACTATGGTGCCTGGCCAGGGTGGGCCGGTTACAGTCCGTGTGCTTCCTCTAACAAATGCAGGCTGTTGAACTGGCTTGACGACAGTTCTCTGTTACCACTTCAGTTGTTCATTGTGGCCTAAAACCAAGTCCCTGGGGCTTCTTTCTTCTCCATAATATCAGGAGAGAGTATTTGAAACAGGAAAGAACAGAAGGGCCAGAGAGGAAAGGAAGCTAGAGAGCAAACAAAGAAGCTTCCTTCCGTAGCATTCATAGCGGTGTTCCTGGCTCTCTGTCTGCCCCCAGCTCTGCTCACACTGCCTCTTCAACTGCGATTGAGAGACTGGTTTTACCTGAAAAGCAGCTCACTCACACTGGAGTTTTCAAAGGCCTCCTGGATCACTGATGAGAACGACACTGCATTTCAATTTAGAGTCCTTTTTTACCATATTCTCTAAGCATTGTCTAACCTAAACCCCGGTCTGGATTAAATTACATGTTCAATTTGCCTCCCACCCACATTCCTAACATTCAGGTCTCTGCAGGCAGGCTGAGCTGAGAGACCCTGAGGAAGGGGAGGGTATCCTACAGAATGGCGGCCGCCTGCACAAAGTTCTCCTTGCTCCCCTCTGCCTCTGGCCACTCACAGGCTGGCCCTGCAGCTGCTACTGTCTCCAACGTAACGCATGATGTTGCCGGGGAAGCGACGCTGGGAACCTTTCTGCAGGGGCTGGATCGTTGTTTCTGACATATGTTCCCACGGCCAGAACAATGACAAGGTTCCTTTCAGCTCGCCTTTTTCCCTTGCAGGTTTGGAGAGTGCTTTGTGGGGCCACGCTGAGTCACAGATGGACCCAGGGCTTAGGACCACCCCCCTCCCAGCTCTCCCCACCAGGAGGCCTAAGGCATTTGCATATAGTGAATCCTCTGGCCCAGCTCTTTACAAAAGCCAAAGAAAGGCTTTTTTTTTTTCCCTTTTCAGAGCCAGGTGGCTTTGACAGTTAGCCCGCCAGAGGAGATTAGATGGACAGGCCAGTTTCCCTCCAGAAAGATTCTACCATGCATATTTGTAGAGGCTGAGTACTCCAGCAAAAGTGGCTCGGCTGAATTCACTTTAGCCAACACCCTGCATTTCTTGAAGGAGGCAGAAACCGAGGCTTTAAACTAGTTACAGCTCTTCGCAGAGAGCCCACCCTGACTTGCACAACTCTGTTAGGGCTCTTCTCAACTAGTATATCCGAAAAAATACACCAGACAGCCCAGACCCCCACATACTTGTCCTCACAAACAAAGGCACAGGGATATATTTATTCACACCTGTCGAAGTTTTTGGCCCCACCATGGGCCCAACTGGAGAAGGCAATGGCAACCCACTCCAGTACTCTTGCCTGGAGAATCCCATAGGCTAAGGAGCCTGGTAGGCTGCCATCTATGGGGTCGCACAGAGTCGAACACGACTGAAGCAACTTAGCAGCAGCAGCAGCATGGGCCCAACTATTGAAATCGAAGCCCAGAAATCGTTCTGGTTGCTTCACTTGTCCTTATATTTAGTGTTCAGTTCAGTTCAGTCGCTCAGTCGTGTCTGACTCTTTGTTCTCTCTATCTAAATGGCTCTCTTTCTCTTCCTCTCTCCTCCATCCTGTTGTTGGTAAGCTATATGGCAATCCACTCAAGTGTTCTTGCCTGGAAAATATCATGGAGAGAGGATCCTGGCAGACTGAAGAATCTAAGCTACTCCATTTTGTTAACAGAAAAACTCCATTTTGTAAAAATTGCTGGGAAAGAGCTTCTCGGAAATCCCTTAACCCACTCCACTACCCACGGACCAATCAGAACCTGTGGCCAGCCCAGGAAATGAAGACCAATCAGAATCCAACACCTAACCCTTCCACAGAAGGTAACCAATTAGACATCTCCCAACCCAGAAATTCCCATTTTTCAAATATCTCACATGCGCGCATGCCCTATATAAGCAATGTAACCCAGAGCTCAGGGCTCCTCCCTACAGCTTAGGCTAAGGAGCCTGGTAGGCTGCCATCTATGGGGTCGCACAGAGTCGAACACGACTGAAGCAACTTAGCAGCAGCAGCAGCATGGGCCCAACTATTGAAATCGAAGCCCAGAAATCGTTCTGGTTGCTTCACTTGTCCTTACATTTAGTGTTCAGTTCAGTTCAGTCGTTCAGTCGTGTCTGACTCTTTGTTCTCTCTATCTAAATGGCTCTCTTTCTCTTCCTCTCTCCTCCATCCTGTTGTTGGTAAGCTATATGGCAATCCACTCAAGTGTTCTTGCCTGGAAAATATCATGGAGAGAGGATCCTGGCAGACTGAAGAATCTAAGCTACTCCATTTTGTTAACAGAAAAACTCCATTTTGTAAAAATTGCTGGGAAAGAGCTTCTCGGAAATCCCTTAACCCACTCCACTACCCACGGACCAATCAGAACCTGTGGCCAGCCCAGGAAATGAAGACCAATCAGAATCCAACACCTAACCCTTCCACAGAAGGTAACCAATTAGACATCTCCCAACCCAGAAATTCCCATTTTTCAAATATCTCACATGCGCGCATGCCCTATATAAGCAATGTAACCCAGAGCTCAGGGCTCCTCCCTACAGCTGCTGCGTTTGGTATCGGTGGGAGCCCCAGCTCGAGCTTGGTAATGAAAACTCTTTTGCTTTTGCATCGGATATCAGCTCACTGGTGGTCACTGGGAGATTTCTCGACTTGGGCATAACATTCTTGCCTGGAAAATTCCATGGAAAGAGGATCCTGGCAGACTACAGTCCACAGTGTCGAAAAGAGTTGGACACGACTGAGTGACTGAGCTTACATACAAAATATGCAGCTGATAGTATTAGGTTCATTGCTTTCCTTTCTGCCTCTCCGTGAACCTCCTTCCACAAAGGTATCAGAATAATTTTTCTAGTGTTTAAGTCCAATTCCAACACTCCTTTGCTCAAAATTCTTCAGGAATACCTGTCCATCACAGAGATAAAAGCTGACTCAGGTGGCTTCAGGATTTCATTCCTCCTTCCCTGTTTGTCCAACCTTATATCCCAACATCTCCCTAGACTCCAGTGGTTCTCGATGGCTTTGGGCTCAGCATCCCTGACAGGCTCTTGCAGATCTCCAGAGATGCTCTTTTCTCTGGAATACATCTACTCTCTGGTTTGTTCCCAGCTCTCAAGACCACCTAATATTCCATTAACTCTTCTAATTCTCTTCTGCTCCCCATAACAAGACTAGGACACATGTCAGTTCATTCTTATCTCTGTTGTTTCCTTAATTGGTCAAGATTAGCAAAGTGTGAAAAGTCCATTTTGCCCACTCCACTGTCCCCAAACAAGAAAACCTTAAGGGATACCCCATGGAGTAGAATCTAAGAGTGAACATAATCAGGTGGTGAGTAGAACAGAGGCAAAGAGGAACTGGGTCCTTGGTAACTTGAGTGACTGAGTCAAGCCTGTTTGGAGCTTGCTTCATATCGGGACTTTCTACGTGCATCAGCCTATAAATTCCCCACAACTAAAACAAATCAGTATTGCTTAAGGCTGTTTGAATTGGGTCTTCCATCTCTTACAATGCAGAGAATCTTATCTGATACAGCAGAAATGAATAGTATTCTCTTTGAAAGAAGCAACTTTCCTTAGAATAAATGATAAAATAATATTAGCAGAAGGGAGTTCAGTAAATGCAGCATTGAATAGAGTCAAGAAGCTTGAATTCTAAATTAAAAATTGCAGGGAATTCCCTGATGGTCTAGTGGTTAAAACTCAGTGCTTCCACTGTCATGGGCCTGGGTTCTGTCCCTGGTTTTGTCTCTGCCAAAATAAACTTTAATCCCTTAAAATGTGTATGTGTGGTGGGGGGGGGTTGCCTAGGACTCTCTAATTTTCCTTGCCTTATTCTTCTATGTATAAACTGAGTCCATTCCTACCAACTCCTTCCTTAATTAAAAGCACAATTGATAGTAATAAAGCCCCAGAAGACGTTTTAGTCTGATCTGGCTGCTAAAATAAAATACCATATATTGAGTGACTTCTAAAGAACAGAAATTTATTTCTCGTCTTTCCTGAGGCTGGAGGTTCTATATCAGGGTGCAAACATAATGCAATTCTGATGAAAGCTCTCTTCCAGGTTGCAGACTGCAGGCTTCTTGCTGTGTCCTTACATGGTAGAAGGTCAAGCTAACTCTCTGAGGTCCCTTTTATAAGGGCATTAATATTTTCTTAAGCTCCAAAATCACTGCAGATGGTGACCGCAACCATGAAATTAAAAGACACTTGCTCCTTGTAAGAAAAGCTATGACAAACCTGGACAGCATATTAAAAAGCAGAAACATCACTTTGCTGACACAGGTCTATATAGTCAAAGCTACACTTTTTCCAATAGTCATGTATGGGTGTGAGAGCTGGACCATAAAGAAGGCTGTGTTGAAGAACTGGTGCTTTTGAGCTGTGGTGTTGGAGAAGACTCTTGTGAGTCCCTTGGACAGCAGGAGATCAAACCAGTCAATCCTAAAGGAAATCAATCCTGAACATTCACTGGAAAGACTGATGCTGAAGCTGAAGCTCCAGTACTTTGGCCATCTGATGTGAAGAATTGACTCATTAGAAAAGACCCTGTTGCTGAGAAAGATTGAAGGCAAAAGGAGAAGGGGGCAACAGAGGATGAGATGGTTGGATGGTATCATAGACTCAATGGACATAAGTTTGTGCAAACTCCAGGAGATAATGAAGGACAGGGAAGCCTGGGGTGCTGCAATCCATGGGGCTGCAAAGAGTCAGTGACAACTGAGCGACTGAACAACAACCATCCCATTCATGAGGACGCCACCCTCATGACCTAATCACCTTCCCAATACCATCACAGTGGGCACTGTTTCCAATATATGAATTTCAACACACGAATTCAGACCACAGTGAAAGAGCTCTTCTGTTCCTTCATATATGCATTTAGTCATCAAAACAAATTTTATTGAGGATTTACTGTTTGCTTGGAAGTAGGTATTATATACATAGAAAAAACTGGGATGTCCTCTAGGCTAGGGTTTGGCAAACTACAACTCACAGGTCAAATCTGGCCCCTCTTGCTGTTTTTATAAATAAAGTTTTATTGGAACACAGCCGTACCCATGTATTTACATAATGTCTATGGCTACTTTCACAATACAGCAGCAGACTTGAAAAGTTGCCATGGAGACCATATGGCCTGCAAAGCCTAAAATATTTACTATCTGGCACTTGACAGAAAAAGTGTGCCAATCTCTGCCTGAGGCTATTCACCACAGCTAAAATTCTGGTTACAATAAACCTCTTTTCTGAAGAGCCATAGTGAAGTATTCTCCACCAACTTCTGCGTGACATACTCCTGCATATGAAACTACACTCCTCCCCCAAAAAATGGAGGAAAAAGAAAAAAAATGTTTTTAAACATACATTCTGTTGAATGCATTTGGAGTTTCCATAATTAACTGGTACCGCAAATGAGATACAGACCCTGTGAATCATCATTAGGATCCTCCTTGAGAGATGGACAAAAAACCATCCCAGCTGGTGTCAATGAAAAACCAAGCGCAGACAATATGACTCATGGACAAAGAAGAGAGGTTGGGTTTTTTCTTCTCCATCCTTTCCACTGGGTGTAGTTTACTTCTCAGAACAATAATCTGATTTCAAGAAACTACAGCCCAGGACTAGAAAAGAAAAGTAACTTAACCCCCAGTCCATTTCTAAGTATGAATGCCTGCATGCTAAGTGGCTGAGTCATGTCCAGCTCTTTTGCAACCTCATGGACCATAGTCCACGGGATTCTCCAGACAAGAATACTGGAGTGGGTTGCCATGCCCTCCTCCAGGGGATCTTCCTGACCCAGGGATGGAACCCACATCTCTTATGTCTCCTGCATCGACAGGCAGGTTCTTTACCACTACCGCCACCTGAGAAACTCCTTAAGAATGAATACCAAAGCTGAAATCTAGAAACTAGGTTCCTAGTTTAATTCTTTCTATATTGGTCTATGATGACCCATAGGAAGCTTCTACCCTAAATATCCCGTAATTTTCATTATGCATTAGAGGCTTTTCCTAAGTTCTTTTCAGATGCTAGAGGGATTAACTCCTTAATCAGCTCACATTGTCATGCACTGGAATAGAAATGGCACAGACTATTGACCTCAACAGATACCTGTGAATTTGTTTAGGCCTTTACAATGTATGCAGTATAGAAGAATGAATTCCTCTTCTCTGAACCGTGATGGCCTCAAGAGTATGCAGAGACTAACTCCGATTTTCTAGAGTTGTTAGAGAACACTTGTGTGGTCACACATGAAAATAAAGCAGTTGTAGGCACAGAGCTGTTTTCCAGTGAAGGCGGCTTTCTTTCCTCTTCCTTTCAATTGTCTATATCTGAGAAAATAAAAAGCATACCCTAATCTAAACAACAGAATCACAGTCTCCTACTATATTGAGTCTTTCCTGTGCTAAAAGCAAAACCAGAGTTAAAAGTGAAGTGATAGAAGGAAATTTAATTGTGTTCTGGGAATTTCCGTCACCCCAGTTCAGTTCAGTTCAGTTCAGTTGCTCAGTCACATCCGACTCTTTGCGACCCCATGAATCGCAGCACGCCAGGCCTCCCTGTCCATCACCAACTCCCGGAGTTCACTCAGACTCACATCCATTGAGTCAGTGATGCCCCTCACCC
Organism: Madoqua kirkii; assembly: GCA_006408675.1. Lineage (NCBI taxonomy): Eukaryota > Metazoa > Chordata > Mammalia > Artiodactyla > Bovidae > Madoqua > Madoqua kirkii. Next base: position 51,560 of record SJYC01021307.1, on the reverse strand, counting down.
CAACAACCCCACTATTACCTCCTCTCCCAACTCCCAAATTAAAGATGAGAATAGTTTTCTATTTCTAAATGAATGGAATGCTGAGGCATCAATCAGTAGTAACCACTGATGGAAACTTGGCCACTATACCCACTCCAAGGCTGACACATTGGGACCTAATTGGCAGTCTGCTTAAGAGCAGCCAAAAAACATAGTGTCAACATCACAGATCAAAGCAGAGACAAACTTGTTACAGGACACGGGGCTCTGATTGCCAAAATTAGATAGGCAGGTCTGTGGGTTTTGTTTCGGGACAGGTAAATGGGCATTAACTTATTTAGAGAAAAACCGCTAGACGACCCTGATTTAGCTTATTTGGACCCAAAACACGGAGGTACAAGAAAAAGCATTCAGAAGAGCCAGCCACTTGGGTGGTCAGAAGGAGAGACCAGCTTATGTTCAGTCTCCCACCATGTATGCTGGAAATTAATTAGTATTCTCTTCTAGGCTTCCATATAATGAGGGACTTGGGCTTTACAGTAAGAAGTATGCCTCAGTGTCAAGCTCAGAAATGTCAACTATACCTATAAATGCTCTTAAATCCATCGTTTGTAGGTGAAAACAAAATTTCTCCTTTTACTAAAAATCAGCAAAAGAATTCCAGCATCAAGCTTCCCTAGTGACTCAGTGGTAAAGAATTTGCCTGCCAATGCAGGACATGCAGGTTTGACTCCTTGGTCAGCAAGATCCCCTCGAGAAGGAAATGGCAACCCCCTTCAGTATTCTTGCCTGGAAAATTCCATGGACAGAGAAAGCCTGGCAGGCAGTCTATGGGGTTGCAAAGAGTCAGTCACAACTTAGCAACTCAAGAATTCCAGCATTATGCAGAAATACCTATCCGCCAGAATGTAAACGATGTTATTAAATGTTCCCATTCAACACTGTTAATCTTTTTAGTGTCACAACCTCCTAAAAATTATGTAAACCTCTTTCCAGAAAAAAATATATACACAATGCAATTTTACATACAGTTTCAGTACTGACAGACTTCGTAAGGACTTCGCAGGACCCTCTTGAGCTATCTACTTTCTAGATTAAATATTAACCTTTAAATCTATTAAACAGAAAAATAAAACCATTACTAAATGATAGTTTATCACTGTAGGTCTGTCATTACTCCTAATTTATGACATCATAGCAAATTGCCCAATCCTACAAGGTCCTCCAGCTCCCCAATCTAAGATTGCATGTTCAGTCATCTCTGACTCTTTGTGAGCCATGGACTATAACTGGCCAGGCTCCTCTGTCCATGGAATTTCCCAGGCAAGAATATTGGCATGGGTTGCCATTTCCTCCTCTGGGGGATCTTCCCAACCCAGAGGTTGAAGCCAGGTCTCCTACATTGCAGGCAGATTCTTTACCAAGCTATTTGTTATAGAGAAGACTTGGTCTCTAATTATTAAATGCAGCTATCCCTTTTTTTTTCCCTCTATAATACTGGGTATTGATTAACAAAAGCCACTCTGTGTTCCTCCTCTCTCCTTTCTAGTGTCTGTGTTCAGCTGTAATTAGCAGGGCTCCAACAGCTACCCTGTCCAATGTACAGACAGCAAATTATTTCCATGGGCAAAGGGCAAAAAACTATTCTGAAAAGAATGGGTTAGTCATCCTTCATAAAATAGAATCACCAAGGTAACTGGTATTGCTACGAGCTTTAGTTCTTCGCATACAATAAATACGAAAGTATATAACATAAGATTACATCAGTTTATCTTATTAGCAGACTGAGTGGCAGCTAAGAAAGTGGAAAGACACACCTCACTGCACTTTCAAAGGGAATTCCTTTCCAAGTAAATGAAAACAACATGGTCAATTAACTTCCTCAAAGGACTTTCAGAACTCAGTCCCATTTCCGGTCTTTGTCAAGCTGGCTGTGTACTTCAGTGCTCGGAGCTTAAAAAAATGGAAAAGGCAACTGGGTTGAAAGCGTTTCTTAAACACTAACGAATTCATTAATGTAAGAAACTCTCCTGTGCCCGCTACTTCCTCATGAATTACCTAAAGTTACAAAACGAAGTAGAAATATATCTCCCACACAATTGTTCTGCATTCAGCCTGGTTCTTTGATCACGCACTGTGAGTAATTTTATTTCTTCTCTGCTTCATTCCAAAAAGGACCTAAGGGTAAGTCCTATGAGTAAGCCTCACATTAACATAACTTTTTCAGAACTGACTCTAGGTAAAAACTGATACCATTTTGTAAGGAGGCTTTACGATTCAATACAGTAATCACGTTCAAGTAAGAAAATGATAGTATAATACTTTTTAAAAGCATTTATTCTGTAGGTGATATAACCATCAAAATGCTACTGAATTATATATTTAACATCTTTCTCATTTGCTTTTTCTTTTTTTTTTTTTTATTCCTTTCTCTGCAGACACTACTCTGGACCAGGTCTTCATTAAATCAGTCATATCCGACCATTTTCAGACTAACCCACCACGCTCCTCTGGTGGGTTACTTTCTTCAGCATGCCATCCTTCTCAAACAGGCTGAGTGTACCCCAGGGGTACCCTGAGAGGTCCTGGAGGAAATAAGATAAAGGTTTTTTTTAGGAAGAGGCTTTCACTTAGATTTTTTAAGAGACTTTCACTTAGATAATTTACAATGTCATCTTCAAAATGAAATCAAAATAATATGCAGCAGATTATTAAACTGTGGCCCACCAGGCTCCTCTGTCCATGGAATTCTCCAGGCAAGAGTGGGTAGCCATTCCCTTTTCCAGGGGATCTTCCTGACTCAGGGATTGAGCCCAGGTCTCCTACATGGCAGGAAGATTCTTTACCAGCTGAGCCACCATGGAAGCCCATCCTCCTAACTGGTGATGCTATTTCTAGCTTTCTCCCTTATAATACAACCAACACAGTGCTGTCAGATGAACCTGCTAAAGCGTACCTTTGCACATATCAATCCCTCAAGCTCAGAACTGTTACTCAGCTCCCTGCTGTAGTAAGAACCCACCAACTCCCGAGCCCGGCACCCTAAGTCCTTTCCTCCTTGTCATTTTCTGGCTCTCTGTTTCACAAGTGCATATTTCCACTTAATCAGGCTTGTTATCACTCCCCAAGCCGCCTTGCTCTCATCATGTCCCCTCTGTGTGAATGCCCTTGTCTCCTCCTTTGCAATCACAATCCTGACAACCTTTCACAGCCCAGATCCAGGACTGTCAACCAAAAAGTTTCAACAATGTCTGTCCTCCCCTACAGGCTCCTCACACACATCTCCGCCTCTCACCTGGCATCTATCAGGCACGAGCCGATATGGTAACTCACCTTTTGATACGTGTTCTTTCTCCCAATCTAAGTCACTTTAAGCAACTCATGGTCACGTTGGTTTGTACAAAGGATACGTGTGTTGTAAGGAGAACGGTAACTAATAGACTTGCTTTCTTCAGAGTGCCATCCTTCTTAAACTGGGTTAGGTGTACCCCAGGGGTACCCTGAGAGGTCCTGGAGGAAACAAGATAAAGGTTTCTTTTTTTAAGAAGAGACTTTCACTTAGATAATTTACGATGTCATCTTCAAAATGAAATCAAAATAATATGGAGCAGATTTTGATATGAATGGTAAAGATAAAATTAAAAAGTGACACAGGAGATGTCACAAAGTTTCTAATCCTCAGTGGTTCACTTTGGACAATGATTTCTGATCATTCTTTTCCTTCCAGAGATGAGTTCACGTTCTTATATCAGTTGAGGATGTTTATATGGAAATATTTGAGAAATACCCTGTAGATTATGAATGAGTCATAAGGAAAGAATACAATCATTTCCCTTTTTCCCCTATCATTTTTAAGATGCAATCAACACACATTTTTGTTTTCATTAAAATGGACAATAGAAATTAAGCCTGAAGATTTTTTTCAAATCTTTATTTTACTTGCTTGGTTATAATATATTTTGACATCAGATTTAAGTATTAGAAATGAGTTGTAGTGTGACCATTCTCAAAGTTAAATCTCAATATTAAAAGCCCTAAATGGAAACATTTTGTGACAAATGGGAGTAATCGTCTATAAGAACACCTTACTGTGGTTTCAAGCAATAACTTGGAAAAATAAACACATTTTATTTAAAAACCAAAATGTTAAAGCACTTTTTGAGCACTGATTTAACTTTTGCTGTTTATTTTTTAAAATATATTATTATTATTTTTTGACCACACCATGCAGCTTGCAGGATCTCAATTCCCCAACCAGAGACTGAACCCAGAACCACAGCCGTGAAAGCACTAAATCTTAACAACTGGACTGCCAGGAAACTCCCTAACTTTTGCTTTTTAATTTGCTATTTTTGAAAACCAGAAGTGGTTTTGTGTTCTACTTTTGAAAACAAAATTTATTATTTAGGTCTGATTAAACATTTATTTGTTCCTAAGTAGGTGCCCATACTTCCACTTGTTTATCTACTACTCATTCACTCACTCACACAGACAACAGATACATAGGTAGATATACAGTCTATATACTATCCTATATACCATCTGTTAACATGTATACATATGTACCTTAAATTTAATTCCGTTTAGAATGTGGCATGTGTACAGGAAACAAAGAGAAAAATTAATCAATACCAAGCAACTGAATGTTGAAAATAATTCTCAGACTGACTGACACACTCAGAATAAATAGCCTACTGTGTGCTTAAAATGAGAATACTAAGGTTCTGATGGTTTTAATATAAGTACTAGAGGAAACACATGCCTGAAAATTCTGCAAACAACTTTTGTTGCCATCAAGAACTGTAAACAAACCTATGAAGCTCAACCATTGTTCTTTGAATCTGCTTATTTTAAATCAACTTGTATCTCACATGCTTCTGGAATCATCTGCAATTTTGTGCCTGGAAACTTCTTCCAGCGATTGGCAATTCCTTGTCTAATAAGGAGAATTTCCCTTTTGGACCATAAAGAATTTTCTTTTGGGAACTAAAGAAACCTGAGCACTGAAGAACTGATGCTTTCAAATTGTGGTGCCAGAAAAGACTCTTGAGAGTCCCTGGGATAGCACGATCAAACCAGTCAATCTTAAGGGAAATCAATCCTGAATATTCATTGGAAGAACTTACGCTAAAGCTTAAGCTCCAATACTCTGGTCACCTGATGCGACTAGCTGACTTATTGGAAAAGATTCTGATGCTGGGAAAGACTAAAGGAGAAGAGGGTGACAGAGGATGAGATGGTTGGAGGGCATCACCGATTCAATGGACATGAGTTTGAGCGAACTCTGGAAGACAGTGAAGCACAGGGAAGCCTGGGGTGCTGAAGTCCATGGGGTCACAGAGAGTCGGGTACAACTTAGCGACTGAACAACAACAATTCATGTGTGTGAGACTCACAGTGAGTGCTGGTGATCTTTCCCATCTTAACACAGAACATTAGGTTTTAATTGGACCTAGAAAGCGATGGCTTCCAGTTTTCTAGATGAGGAAACTGAGGCCAAGAAAAATTGTAAATCATCTGAAGCTGGAAGGGACTGGTAGAGTTATCACACTTCCCTCTAGTCTTCCATTTCCAGTTAGAAAAATGACCATTCTTTTTTTATTCCCAGAGAATGTTTTTCTTTACAGAGGAGACATTTTTTGAGTGACTCTATTGTACTGACCCAAATCTTGATCCTACACCATACTCTTGTGACCCCTCATTTATAACTTAAAACTCTTTAATCTCTTCCATTTATCTGCAGGTAGCATTTGAATAGCATATCAGAAAATCACATCTGAAATTTTTTTCTACTTTAAAACATCTAAAGCATCTGGTCAGTATCTGTATTCCTGTATTGGTGAGGGAAAAGGGAAGAGGTGGTGACCTTGACTTCAGCAGCTGGTTAACTGAAATCCAGTCTTTATATGTCTGACTTGGGTGGACTCACCCTCCTGTACTTCAAGCCACCTATTGAAAGGAGTTGTCCTTCCTGAATCCAACCCAAGATCCAGTCCAATCATGAACCTTTTGAAGGTTTGTTTAGAAAGATGAGATCAGGTTTTCTTCTAAGCCCATGTGGAAAAATCTGCTTCATGTAAAGACCAAGCAGACCTTCCCAGGACGCCACCAGAAGCGAGATTACCTTTAACACCTTGACCACTCCAGGCTTAACTGAAATTTCAGAGCAACAGTTCCCCTTCAGGAAGATGGATATTGCTCTTAACTTTTCCCTGAATTTGTGGTTTCTTCCAGCTGATGCTATCATATCTGCAAACTGCTTGGCTTCACGGGACAGGGAAACAACAGCAAAAAGTTAAATTTCCTATTGAAACTGCCAAATGTGTTCCTATTGACCACTTATTTAAAAGTATGGAAATCAGAAAGATATAGCTGAAGAAGATGTCAAAGAGATCTGAATTATGGGAAAGACTCTAATGGCTTGAAGACAGAGGGCACCACATGGAAGGTGTGAGAAGGAACTGGATTCTGCCAACAACCAGTGAGCTTGGAAGAGAACCCTGAGCCCCAGATGAACACACTCCTGGGCCAACACCTTGTTCTTGAAGCCCAGTGAGAGCCGGAGCAGAGAACCAACTTCATCATGCCAGATTTCTGATGTACAGAAACTGAGATTAATGGATGTGCTGCTTTAAGCCATGGTTTTAAAAATTAAAATAATGCTAAGAGGCCCTGGGCTGGCTCATGCAAGGTGTGGATTCAAATTCTAGTTTTGCCGCCAACCCACTTTATGAGCTTATGCCATATCACCTATCCCCTGAGTCTCTGCTCCAGGAAGAGGGGCATAGTAATATTTACTTCCTAGAATAGCATGAAGAGTCAAGGGGAAATGTGTTTGTACTTTACCATGAGGCTTGTTGTAAATGCAAGTTTTTACCATAATCCACCCCCCAGAAAAAGATTCATTGTACAGATGTGCACTCTACATTTTTCTCTCTGCATCCCCCATTCTAACTGAACACACAATCAGCCAAATGCTTGTGAACTATTCGTGAATAAGCAACATGAAAGAATTTTTCTGAATCTAAAAAGATAACCTATTTCCTGAGGAAGTCATCCTCCCTAACACACATTCATGAGCTTGAAACGTATTTCGGGGAACCGCCTCCCAGTTCTCTTTCCCCCTTTCAAACATGGTGGTGCGAGTGGTGAAGAACCTTGCCTGCCAATGCAAGAGACATAAGAGATGCAGGTTCGATCTCCGGGTTGGGACGATCTCCTGGAGGAGGACATGGCAACCCATTTCAGTATGCTTGCCTGGAGAATCCCATGGACAGAGAAGCGTGGCAGGCCACAGTCTCTGGGGCTGCAGAGTGGATGTGACTGAAGTGACTCAGCAGCAGCATCTCAGTTCTTTTCTCCTTTGGAAAGTGTCCGGCTGCAAACTCCGTCACTCAAACTCAGAGCCACAGAACACACTGTACACTGGCTCCCTCCCTCCCGCTCCTAACAAAGAACACTTAGAAGCACTTTGACATTCGGGATCTCAATCTATCCTCCGAAGCCTGAGCTAAGACAGAGGAAGCCTAAGCTAAGATGGATGAAACGAAGAGCAAAGCCAGGCTGAAACAGAAGCCGCTTATGACAAGGCAGGTGTCTGCCCGCTCCCCTCCCAGCCCCACACTGCCAGGACTGGCAGAGGGCAGGAGGTCAGATGATGCTGCCTGCGGGCTCTATGCCCAGGGTGACACAGAGTGATCAGTCCTCTCCCAACTTTGTTCACGTGCCCTTGTGTCCTAGGATCAGGCTGGAATTTGGAACACACCGCATGGGGCAGTGCGTGGATTTCTGGACTTGTTTGCTTTTATTTAAGCAAACTGGCTTGACTTCAAAAAATTCAGCCAGGGCTGATGAATAATCAAGTCTCAAAACTCACCTCAAGAAAATCTTCATGTTCATTTTATTTAAATATGTTCAATAGCATAAATGTCAACCACTCATCCACTCCCCTCAAAAGAAAATATATCCTCTCACGTCATGCCAGGTCACTAGGGAACCACAAGATAAAATGGCTAACATCAGACTTAATCTGCTGCTGCTAAGTCACTTCAGTCGTGTCTGACTCTGTGAGACCTCAGAAACAGCAGCCCACCAGGCTCTGCCGTCCCTGGGATTCTCCAGGCAAGAGTACTGGAGTGGGTTGCCATTGCCTTCTCACAGACTTAATCTGCTTTTCACCAAAAGCCTGAATCCTAGTTTTAATATACATAAAAAAAGGAAAATTGACAAAACTGAAAAACTTTATGCAGAAAATGAAATTAAAAGCACTTCTTTATATAGCTCTGAAATTCATTCATTTCTTTAGCCCTCCTTTGCTTGCTTTTGAAACTCCCCATCGATTGATTTATTTAATGCTAGGCTACAAATCCACTTTAGAGTACAAGTTATTAATAATTATAATAATAATCACTTATTATTATAAGTGATCTGCCTTAATCACTTTTGAGTCTTGATTGTAAACATTAGAAGGAACTGATGGCAATGTACCTCGCATTTGTGGGGAAGAGGTAAACACTTTGGCTTTTGGAATAAGCACATGGACCCAGCGATATAGTTCTAGTTCTCATATTAGCAAGTCAGATGCATGCCAACGCGCGCTTTCTCTAAGGAATCACCAGTCGCCTCCTGTCTCTGCTCTTCTCCTCTCACTGAACACCAAGCAGTGACGGACTGATGATGGGCTGATCTCAGGGGGTGGCCCTTTGCCCTAGGTATGCTGTCAGACACACCAAAACACAGACTGTAATAAATTCTCTTTAATAGTAAATTCCACTGATATAGATAATTGGAAGAGGACATGCTCTCGGGACTCACAGACTTCAGAGTAAATGCAAGCTCAGAATTACCAACTGATGAAGGAACATTAACGTACTTCCAAGGAGTCTGCCGTTCTTTTATTTATTTTTTTTTTGGTCATGCTACTTATAGGATCTCAGTTTCCCAACCAGGGATCGAACCCAGACCACAGCAGTGAAAGCCCAGGATCCTAACCATTAGGCCACCAGGGAGCTCCTCTGGCATTCTTTTTCTAATTGCCACTTATCAATAGTATGACCCCTGGCAGGACATGTACACAAAATCATTGCTTTCTCTATGAAGTACATCCAATATCTGCTCCATTTCTTTCATAATACTGTTCTCAAAAGTCCTTTAGAAAGCATATGAAAAAATATATAAATAAAACATACTGTAATTGCTATTAAATTATTCAAAGAAATAAATTTTTTTCTCATAATGTATAACTGGATGCTATCTTTAGGGTCTAAAAAACTAGATTATCTAACAAATGAAAATAATTGAATTACAGGAAAACCTAATTATAATTCTCCTCCTAACTCACTCGATTCATAATTTACATTGCAATGAATGTGCTGGTTAGGGGATTAATTAAAATCACTGCTGTAAAAAAAGGATTCATTCAATAATTCTTTAGGAATGCAAATTCAAGTTCAGCAAATAAGAAGCACATTTTAAAAATGAAATAATGTTCACCTTTTAGGAGACGATTAAGCAAATTATGAAATCATAACCCCAAAGTATCTTTAAGTGATCTTATTGATTTCCTCCAAGCTGAATGTTTAGAAAATGAAATTTGAATTATAAGTCAGTTGTAAACCTCTGTACTCAAGTATCGTGTGTGTGTGTGTGTGTGTGTGTGTGTGTGTGCTCAGTCACTCAGTCATTCCGATTCTTTGTGACCCCATGGACTATAGCCCACCGGACTCCTCTTTCCTACTCCCGGGGATCTTCCCAACATGGGAATTGAACCCATGTCTCTTGCATCTCCTGCATTGGCAGATGGATCCTTTACCAACTCAGATATTCTATGAGAAGCAAATAACATTCAATAAAAAGGCATCAACACCAGTATAGGAATGTGAGCTTCCAGTTTTGCAGATACAAGTTCTAGTTGTTAACCAGCTTCTGGCACCCAGCTTCAGGCTAGTCCTGCCTTGAGTATTAGTCAAACGGAAATGACCTGAAGTTAACCCTCCACATGTAAACCCTTTCTTTAAAAAATTATAGCAAGGAAGCACATTCTTCTAAAAGAATTTTAGAAGGTTAGAAAAAGTGCACAGAGCCCTGCACAAATTTAACAGAACTAATAGCTTTGCTGCCTGGCAGCATTTTTTATCAGGACATCAAAGACCTAAATCATTTTGGTTATTTTTCTGGATAGTAATCAGTGCTTGTGCATTGGCAGTGTGGAATATCACACTCACAAGAAAGTCTGCAACAGGAATCACAGACACAGAAAACAGACTCCTGAAGACAGTGAGGGAAGGAGAGAGTGGGATGAACTGAGAGAAGTATGGAAACATACATTACCATCTTTATACCATATATTACCCACAGATAGCTAGTGGGAATTTGCTGTGTGACACAGTGCTCTGTGCCAACCTAGAGGAGTGGGACGGGGTAGGAGACAGGAGGGGGGTTCAGGAAGGAGGGAGGGGACATATGTATACCTGTAGCTGATTTATGTTGATGTATGGCAGAGGCTTCCCTCATAGCTCAGTCGGTAAAGAATCTGCCTCCAATGCAGGAGACCCCGGGGTGATTCCTGGGTCGGGAGTTGGGAAGATCCCCTAGAGAAGGGAGTGGCTGCCCACTCCAGTACACTGGCCTGGAGAATTCCATGGACACAGTCCATGGGGTCACAAAGAGTCGGGCACGACTGAGTGACTTTCACTTTCACCATGGCAGAGGCCAACACAATATTGTAAAGCAATTTTCCTCCAATAAAATACAAAAATAGAAAAGTCTGCAATGAGTGAAGGCATCACACTTGCTTTTATTTCTTTTAAGAAACAAGGTAACAAGAGTTGCTTCCACATATGAAATTACAGAAGTTACTTTTTTGAATTCTAAACTTGAGATTTAATAGTGACCCGGTTGGCTCCTTCACGGTAAAACTGAATGTGTCTAGAACTACACACTGTAACAAAAAATAACACACTTGATTTCCTGCTCCACATTTATTGGGGCCAGAGAGGCCAGGTGTTTTCCTTTCAAATACTTGGAAAAATATAACACAACAGCAATTTCTTAAATACAGAACAAAACTTTCTGGATCATGAATCAACAGAGATGTAATAGCTTATAGATATCCACTGTAACGGTTTTATAAAATGTCATTCACCTAAGGCATTCGGAAACTCTTTCAAACCACACATATACACATATTCTATATACATGAAGGTATCCATTCATGAACAGTTTTTTAGAAGCACTGTGTACAGAAGGCTAAAGTAATACGCATTTAGATTCTATATACTTTTTAAGAGACAATTTGGGGTTCTAAGAAACAGTGATTAACATTCAAATCAACATAGGTTTTCCAACCTGAATAGGTAAGATTTTTGTGATGCCAGCTACAAGAAAATTTATACTGTGAATTATTTGTTTATTTGAAGGCCGCTTGCAAATTAGAGATTTCAAGCCAGGAGTAAACATTCACGGCATGAACAAATAGGACGCCTAAGGTTCCAAAAATTTCCTTCCATATGTTTTCTTCTTCACCTCTCTACCTCACCTGGATGTTGAGTTATTCCTTCCAGATGACAATGCGGTGAAGGATTTTTTGAATTTCTGTTTCAAATGGACTACACTACTCCAAACACAGAGATTTTTGCCATGACATCCAAATATCATTAAATAGACCCATATTTCTTCCTAGGACAGACAGAGAATCACTAGGAAAGGACAAAGCTGACAAACAGGAAGGAGACAAGGTTCAATCCTTTCTCTGGCCAGTTATACAAAACGAAAGCATCAGTCTGTTATCAAAGTTGTCAGCTTTCCCAATTATAAACACAATCTCTAGAGTGCCTTGCAGCTTGCCCTCTGATGTACCAGAGATATATTTGGGTTAACCAACCAACCTGTTCCTGTTGATTCAGACAATCCCCCACAACCCAAACCGTTGAGCGATTTAAGGAAGAAGTCATCAATTTTCAGGCACTTTGCAACATTTAAAAACTGAAATCCAGTTATTTCAAATCTGTTGGACAAACACTCTCCACTCCCCACAAAAAAGTAAGGTAATTATTTCATAGTACTTCTGTGAGAAGACATATTCCTTCAGTTTGCCAAGGAAACAGCATTAATGCTTTCTTCCTCTTTTTCTTCAAATTCCAGAGCTCTGCTTCTGATAATGTAGCACTTTAGGTTACATGAAATCAGCCCCTTTTAAAGATTCTTTGTGGATCCAAGATTGGAGAGTATATTAATGTGGGGGAGTACATTGCCATGATTGACATTCTCGATACAAAAATTCAATTTCAGTTGAGTCCCTGTGATCCCCTGAGCAGCTGTAAATGCCCTGTACTATAATGAGGCAGTGTAAAACAAAGAAAAGTATTCAAATCTATGTCCATTTATATTTATACTAGTACAAAACACAGTGATAGAAGAAGATACTGATTTTTTTTCTGAAGTATTTATAGTTTCAAAGGAAAATAAAGACTATTGAGAAATCTCTAATGGATGATTAAAAATAGTTTGGGGTGGGTTGCCATTCAAAAGTTTTCCCAGAGTTCTCATCTATGTTCTATACAAACTGTAAATAAAATGTACACAACCAACAGATGTATTATACATACACTGGCTATCAATATGTACTTGCAAATTAAAGTTCCTTAATATACACATCCCCACTTAGAATCCATTACATAGGCAAAGCATCACTCTATAATAACAGGTCAGGGGTAGCAGCAATACGATAGTCTAGTTATCCAGTGACCTCAGAAAATATCCTAGGTCCTGATGTGGTACTCCAAGCTTCAGAAAGAGCCATCCACTAATATTTAATACAGTTCTCATGAAGCACCAGGCTACTTTGCTAATGGCAATTATAGTAAAAGGTACTGTCTTTTCAAAACTCGTTTATCCAAAATCTGACTGGATGGTACAACAGGAAAAATAAACCACCATGAAGTGATACAAACACAAAGTGTTAAAGATATAGAAAGTATGGGCATTTTATTTCTCAGATTTTTTTTGTTGTCTATCAGTGCCCTGAACATACAAGAGGTACTCAGATCACCAGAACAGATGCTGAAAGAGCAAAGCTTTGCTGGGAAGAGGCCTGCTCTGAACTGTGTTCGAAAATACATAAATAATTTGCTTATCAATCTGTGTTTTACAAACTGACATGGCACATCATACTGAGTACTGCTTTAAGAGTTATGAGTTGAAACCTTTGGGTAACTTAATGCACTTGTAACCAAAATTTACATATATAATATGCAAAAAAAATTAGGTTGATTTATAATAAACCATATTAGTCCCAGAAGACAGAATGGGTTTCAAGTAAACACGCATTTTGTGTGTACTATTGGAGATATCCATTCATGCCCAATGGATTCAAACTTTAGTTAAGCGGCAAGTTACATAGATTCTGGATATATCTATGACTTTAATATTCACTCTTGGTGTGTACTTGTAGGTCCAACTCTAAATCTGTTGGGCACAGGAACAGAGAGCTCAAGAAAGGTCCCTGATACCTATGATCACGATTTTGAATCTCTGCCACTTTACCCAAACTTCATATTAAACAATCCTGCAGACCACCGCCACCGGCTAGAGGCAAAGTAGATCACCCAAGGGAGAGATGGTAAATCAGACCAGATGGTTTCACCCACTGCAGCCCTTTTCCTGGGAAGGGCCAACTCCCTTGGCATAGCAGTCTCTCTGGCTTGAAGCTGAGATCACACAAGAGAAACCTATTGTGTTTCTGCCAACTTACTGGCGAAATCAGCACACCCAGTAACCGGCAGAACTACCATTTCAACTCCCAAGATAAGCGGCCCTCTTATAATTCTCATGAGAATAACAATTCTTACAAGAATTTCCCCTTAAACAGTCTTATTCTTCCCCTCCTCCAGGAGGTTTTCCTCGTGCTTCTTGGGACGGTCAGATCAACCCAGGACAGACTCTGGCTCCTCGGTGAGAGTGTGTCGTGGTGACTGGCAGCACATTTATTACACCAAGTGTTCATTCAGGCTTCACAGATTTGGCTGGAAGCTGAACAGTCCACTGGGGAAGCCTTTGAATGATAACATGATGATGCGTCAGTTTCTCCTCATCACCCCAGAGCTTCTCAACACACTCCACAGACACAGTCTGGACTGTTGAACCCGGGCTCTCTTTACACAGGAACACACACATGAGCGCTTGGCCTTTATGGATGCCAAAGGTGGGCAGGCGAGTTCAAAGTCGGGACACAGAGGCACTTCCAAAGATTGGCAGGGAGGAGGAGGTGAGTTCGTTAAGTGGAGTTTTATCACTGCAGTCTTGTATAACCCAGACACCTGCAGCACAGGGACACGAACTGAGCTCTTTAGGTTGTGGGTGGGTCGTGCTTTTTCTTCTTGCCCCGGCAGGACTTGCAGACGCAACAGATGATGCACGGGGAAGCCAGAAGCAGCAAGGGTGAGGTCACCAAGGCGATGATGCCCAGCCCCACGAGAATCCCGACCACCTGGAAACGCAGAAGCAAAGCCTGTTTCAGCACGTCGGTCTTTCTATCTCTATACTCCACCATCAGCCGTGGACTGTTCTTGCCCCCTGCTAAAATTTCATAGACTGAAACTCTAATCTCTAAAAGGAGGACAATGTGTGGAAATGGAAACCTTGGTAAGTAATTAGGACATGAGGGTGGAGTCCTCATGATGGGATTAGCACCCTTATAAGAAGACACACAAGAGAGCTAGTTTCTTCTCTACTCTCTGCCACGTGAGGACACAGTGAGAAGAATGCCATCTATAAGCCACAAGGGGTGTTCTCATCAGAACCCAACAACCGACTTTCAGTCTTCAGAACCATGAGAAATAAATCTGTGGCTTGAGTCTTCCATGCTCCGGTCATTTGTTACAGCGGCTTGAACTAAGATACCATCTCAGGCACACGAAGCAGTTACAAGTCTGAGACCTTCCATCCAGTGCCCAGCAATGGTCTAAACTGGATATAAACCAGGGCGACACCAAGGACAAACCAAATGCTCACTCAGGCTCTGGCGCAAGCTCAGTGGGATCACGAACTGTTGGTGTTGGCTGCCTCTCTCCTCGCTTCCTCAACAGCCTCAGAGGAAATGTTAACATCCTCAGAGGGATGTTAATAATGGTTACTAGGCTATGAACACCAACTTCCTCAAAAGGAACATGAAAAACTCTTAAAAATAAATCAGGACTCCCTTTGAACCTGCCACGTAAACACACAACAGTATGTACAGAGGCTTCCAAGCCCCAACACAGCTCATGGGATTTTAAGACCTCTGCCTTTCATAGCAAACATGCCTCAAAGGGCTCTCGGGAATTCGCTCTACCAGTTTTTTCCAGGAGGAACACGCATTCGGCTTTGCCTTTATTCTGCTGGAGTTTTCCCCATAAGGTATTACAGAAAAACCTGCAGGAACTTTTTGGCCAATGTGATTCTTGTCTCTCTGACACCTGACTCTCCACTTCTCCAGGAGACTGGGCTCATGGATTAACTTCACGGCTGGAAGTTCCCCAGAACCTCTCAGGCTGGGATGAGTAAGAAGGGACTAGCGGGGGCGAAACTGAGTAGGTGGGCTTTTCAACCCATTCAAAGCCTGGCTTCTCTTTATGCTCCCTCTAAGGTCAGGGTACCTGTGTTCGGTTCCACATCACTGAGGCTCTTGAGTGGCCAAGCTTATTCCTACACGGCCCTCTGTCATAGTGTCTGAGGAAAATGTCATTCTGAAAAACAAAGACAAAGGTTTTAGTAAACACACAGTTTTTGAATGGAGAGATGGGTACTAACCCCCTCAAATCACCTCAGTGGATAAAATGAATGATGGCCTCTAAGAACTCCCGAGTGACAATTCTTAGATGATAGCAGTTTTATAAATCATTGCGTGAAAACAGATTATAGTCCCTGAGACTCTCTGATTCTAAAGAAGATGAACGACCTGACTGATTATCTTTGAAAGCTAACTCTGGTAGAAGTGCAGTATGGAATGAAAGGACCTTGAAGGAGACAGCTAAAAGGCTGTCTTCTTTTTAACACGCCAGTGGCTGAGACAGACAAGAGGTAAATACAGTCATGCAGAATTATGTAGGTAACTGACGGGATGGGGAACCAGGGAGAAGAAACCCCAGATGAGGGAGAAGCACAGGGTAGGAGGCAAGGACTTTGTTGAGGGAAGGGACAATACAGAGAAGGATTTTGCTGGGAAGATGACGGCCACAGTTTGGATGTGTTGAACTTGAGACATGTAAGCAGTGCTGTTCAAAAGGCAGCTGATTACACAGATCGGGATTTCTGGGAAGAAGACTTGGAAAACAGTGTCCTTGGGCCGAAGAATCCACAGAAGTAGACGAGATTACCCAGGGAGAGGGTATAGAACACCCATATTTAAGAGCAGGCCAACGGGAATACCTGTCTGCCTGACCACTTCAGCTGGAATATTGATCTTCTCTTGCCCTTGGCACTTCTGTTTCTCAGGCATTAGACTTGAACTGGAATATATAACATTGTTCTCTGGCTCTCTGAGCTCACAGACAGCTACTCGTGGGACTTCTCAGCCTCCATTACCATGCGAAAAAAATACCTTATGCTAAATCCCTCCAAATCAATCTATCTATCTGCCCACCTATCTATTCTATTGGTTCTGTCTCTCTGGACAACTAATAAAGTGACTATTCTACATGAATTTGGGAGAAAACAAAAGAGTAGACGAAGGAAGAACCTGGAAAGGAAATTGAGCAGTGGCCAGAAAGGAAATCAGAGGAGATGGTCTCACTGAAACGGAGGCGATCAAGATGGCAAAGGCAGCAGAGAATCCAGGCAAGGTGAGGACTAAAGTATCCATTGGATTTTACCCAAAAGGAGTCGCTCAAGCCTTGAGAGAACACGGTCAGTGTCTGGCTATCTGAGTCACTGCAATGAAGTGAGATGAAGACTATCTCATCCTCTGAAACAGTGAAGATGAGAATCAAGGTAGAAACAAACCCAACTCCCCACAGCAAAACTCAAAACCACTCTTTTTGGTGTTGGTCTCAGGCTTGGCTTGTGGACAATCCCCCTTCCCCTAGACCGACACTCTAAAACTTCCCTATAAACAAAGACCAACACCATCATCTGGCATGGAACACTTGGCTACAGAAACACATTGTGACTCACAAGCCAACGGTCCTTGGCTAAACTCCAAGAAAATGAGACCTCGAAACACAACGACCAGAAGTTGCTGTGTATCTAGCAACCTCATGTCTGTACCATTTCACCTCGAGCACCAGAACAGTACCAGTGACAACACTGTGTTCTTTGCAACACCACACCCAGAACACATTTCAGCCAAAGAATGGAGCGATCTGGCACACATATTTATACCCCTAGGCTCTTGCCTCCTAAAAAGAACCTCATGGGCTCAACCGCCTCGTGGATGTGAGTCCTATTAATGTGCTGATTAAACCTGAAGGGGAAAAAAAAGGGATTTGTTTCATTTGTAAGGCATGAGGGGTACACAATCAGGAGTCATACCCTCATCCGGAGTATCACTCGTTTAGAATTAGGAGACGTCTCAAATATCAATTATGATAATTCAAACTTAATTGTAATTCAAGGGGTTATAATAAATCACATTTTTTAATAGAATGAACACCTGTCTTTCAACCTGAGTCATGGAGATTCTAGAGTCTAAAAGGTCAAATTTCTCCTCCCCAGTGCATATTCCTTCCTGAAACCCTGACATCAAGCTGATTAAGATTCTTACTCATAGATGTCAGCCTACATGACTTACCTAATTTTTAGTTAAAAACCAGGCATGTGGTGGCCAGCATGCAAGCGATGATAACTGCACTCACTGCTGCTGCTGCTGCTGCTAAGTCACTTCAGTCGTGTCCGACTGTGCGACCCCATAGACGGCAGCCCACCAGGCTCCTCTGTCCCTGGGATTTTCCAGGCAAGAGTACTGGAGTGGGGTGCCATTGCCTTCTCCAACTGCACTCACTGAATATGTATAATACTAAAGACCAACACAAATTGAATTGAAGCAAACAAAACAATTAAAGGGTTTCCTTGTGGCTCAGCTGGTAAAGAATCCGCCTGCAATGCGGGAGACCTGGGTTCGATCCCTGAGTTGGGAAGATTCCCTAGAGAAGGGAAAGGCTACCCACTCCAATATTCTGGCCTGGAGAATTCCACGGACTGTATAGTCCATGGGGCACAAAGAGTCAGACACAACGGAGAGACATTCACTTTCACTTTCAAGCAATTAAAACAAAAAATTGTGGAAAGAATAGTCACCCATCCAACCATGACTGAGGGCGTACACTGATATGAACATATTTTAAAGGTCCAAATTGCCAAAACAGGAAAAAACTGTAAACAAACTGCCAAAATAGGGGACATCTAAAGGGAACATGTCACCGCAAAGTGTAAAACACTAGAATTGAAAACAAAAGAATTCTCACCAATTCTTCACATTACCTTTTAACTCTGAGGTTTCCATCCGCCTCAGCACTGGACTGAATGGAACTGCACCTGAACTTGAGAAGACAGACCTCACCAACAGCGGCGAAAAGATGTGGGAAGGGAACCCTGGGAGAGCAGTAACAATCTTGCTGTCACGCTCATGAACGAAATGGTAATTAAGAGACACCACCCATCTAAATGGCTTTTCTCCTTAAATTAAAGAAGAAAAAAGCAATCTAATTGTGACAGGCAGAATTAACTGATCCCCTAAAGATGTGCTGTGCTTCAGTCGCTCAGTTGTGTTCTTTGCAAACCCCATGGGCTGTAGCCCGCCAGGCTCTTCTGTCCATGGAATTTTCCAGGCAAGAACACTGGAGTGGGTTACCAGTTCCTATTCAGGGGATCTCCCCTAAAGATGCCAATGGTCTATTCCTCAAAACATGTGAATGTGTTACCTTACGTGGCTGAAGGGATTTTGCAAGTGTGATTAAAGACGGGTGATTGAGATGGGTGGCGGGGGGGGGGGGAGTGATTAGCCCTTATTATCCAGAAAGTAACGATCTAATTACATGGGTCCCAAGGCAATGGCTCTGGAAGCTATGACTATGGCTCAGAAAGATGTGATGCTGTTGCCTCTAAAGATGGAAAAAGGGGCCATAGCCAAGGAATGTAGGCAACCTCAAGAAGCTAAGATAAACAAAGAAATAGACCCTCTCCAAGAGTCACCAGAAAGAACACAGTCCAAAGACAACGTGATTTTCATCCAGGGAGACCCATGTCAGACGACCAATGGACGGAACTAATGGTAACACATCTGTGTCGCTTTAGGCCACAAGTCTGTGGTAGCTCATTACAAGAGCAAAATCAAACTACTATGCTAATAGTCCTTTATAAAACAGAATGAGATAATGCCCCCAAAGCTGGAAATGTCCCTAAAACAAAAATTTGCCTTTAAAGGTAGGATGACACACTTAAAGTAATCAGAGAGAAGTGCATGTGAAGTAGCAGACTCAGGATGTTTCATTAAGGAACAATAACTTTCTTTGGCAAGGAAAAAAAAAACAAACAGGTTCAATATTTTAAAAGGAAAGTCCATCAGGTTTGGGCTGTCGCAGAGACACAGGATGGTGGAGGATACACGGGGAGACCCTTCTGGGCTGCACTTACGTCCAGGTTCTGAAGGCAGTACCAGCAAAATGTGTGTTTGCAGTTCTTACACATCATCTGGCACAGCCTTCGTTTCGCTCAATATAAACCCGGCACACTGGGCACTGCTTAATGGGGGCTTCTGCCTCTGTCCCAAAGAGGGTCCTAGAAAAGAAATGAATGAGAACTTATAGTTTAAGAATAAAGAATGCTGAGTGATTTTAAAAATCAAGGACCACAAGATGTACACCAACCAGAGCTATGGGTAAAGTGGGCTGAAAATGATCAAACAGCTGAATGATGCTCTTCCAGACTCAACTCTGTGGTCATCCACTGAATTCTCAGGGCTCCTGATAAGTAGGGAGTGAACTCATTGCTGTCTGTACTTAACTTCATGTCCCAGGAACAGGGTGGGGGTAAAAACAGGCGCAGTGCAGATTATTCCTTGTTCAGATAACTCAAAACAAAGAACCTTAATTTATTTATCTTTAGCTTTGAGTGAATTACATAATTGTATTTTCCATAGCTGATTGAATCCATTGTTTTGCCAAATTAGTCTTTCACTCTCTGAGCACACGCTGTCTGACTAAAAAGTATAAAAAGTCTGCCACATGGTGGAAAAACCAGCTCAGGATCCAATAGGGGCAGAGATCATCTATACAATGATCTGTGCAAATAAACAAACAGATGGGCATGGGAGGGAGTCAGTCATCAATACTTTCAAATAAATGCCCAATATCATTGAAAAGACTTGCTTTGGATAGATGAACAGGCCAGCAAAGCTTACAGGCTCAAGGGGCAGAGAAAATAAGTAGAAGTGAGGTAGAGGATGGCCTGTGTGAGCCAGGCCTGGATTGCATTTTAGCTACTATTCATCAAAACCACCACTCAGCACGTGAAGACGTCAGGTTCACAAAGTGTGCTCAAACCTATGACTGCATTCCATGCTCATAATAACCCTAGAAAGCAGTGGGACAGCCACCATTTTCATCCCTCCCATTTTCTTTCTTTTTTTTTTTTTTAATAGAGCAATAGACTTCAATCTACTTTCTTTGGCAAGGAAAAAAAAAACAAACAGGTTCAATATTTTAAAAGGAAAGTCCATCAGGTTTGGGCTGTCGCAGAGACACAGGATGGTGGAGGATACACGGGGAGACCCTTCTGGGCTGCACTTACGTCCAGGTTCTGAAGGCAGTACCAGCAAAATGTGTGTTTGCAGTTCTTACACATCATCTGAGCACAGCCTTCGTTTCGCTCAATATAAACCCGGCACACTGGGCACTGCTTAATGGGGGCTTCTGCCTCCGTCCCAAAGAGGGTCCTAGAAAAGAAATGAATGAGAACTTATAGTTTAAGAATAAAGAATGCTGAGTGATTTTAAAAATCAAGGACCACAAGATGTACACCAACCAGAGCTATGGGTAAAGTGGGCTGAAAATGATCAAACAGCTGAATGATGCTCTTCCAGACTCAACTCTGTGGTCATCCACTGAATTCTCAGGGCTCCTGATAAGTAGGGAGTGAACTCATTGCTGTCTGTACTTAACTTCATGTCCCAGGAACAGGGTGGGGGTAAAAACAGGCGCAGTGCAGATTATTCCTTGTTCAGATAACTCAAAACAAAGAACCTTAATTTATTTATCTTTAGCTTTGAGTGAATTACATAATTGTATTTTCCATAGCTGATTGAATCCATTGTTTTGCCAAATTAGTCTTTCACTCTCTGAGCACACGCTGTCTGACTAAAAAGTATAAAAAGTCTGCCACATGGTGGAAAAACCAGCTCAGGATCCAATAGGGGCAGAGATCATCTATACAATGATCTGTGCAAATAAACAAACAGATGGGCATGGGAGGGAGTCAGTCATCAATACTTTCAAATAAATGCCCAATATCATTGAAAAGACTTGCTTTGGATAGATGAACAGGCCAGCAAAGCTTACAGGCTCAAGGGGCAGAGAAAATAAGTAGAAGTGAGGTAGAGGATGGCCTGTGTGAGCCAGGCCTGGATTGCATTTTAGCTACTATTCATCAAAACCACCACTCAGCACGTGAAGACGTCAGGTTCACAAAGTGTGCTCAAACCTATGACTGCATTCCATGCTCATAATAACCCTAGAAAGCAGTGGGACAGCCACCATTTTCATCCCTCCCATTTTCTTTCTTTTTTTTTTTTTTAATAGAGCAATAGACTTCAATCCCTAGGTTGGGAAGATCCTCTGGAGAAGGGAACGGCTACCCACTCCAGTATTCTGGCCTGGAGAATTCCATGGACTATATAGTCCCTGGGGTCTCAAAGAGTCGGACACGACTGAGTGACTCTCACTTTTTCATTTTCAGACTCAAAGAGGCTGAGTGACTTGCATAAAGTCACAAAGACACCAGCGGCAATGTCAGAACTCTCTGTCTCTCCTCTGGGATCTTCACATTGTCTTGTGATTCCTCGAGACCTTGCTGGGTGGCAGTGAAAATGTGCCTGGTCCTGGTTAAGTGGGCACATGCCTGCCAAATGCGCTAGCTCTTTTTCTCCCCTTGATGTGTTTGGTCTGCAACTCAAGCACAGCATCACACCAAGGAGCATTTCTGTTCCTGGAGAATGGCCCTCCATACTTCAAGGATGCTGAGTGACTAAGCCAACTGGACAACACTGTTATTCTGTTCTTGCTGATGCAAAACAGCCGTAGCCTCAAGCAAAGCAAGGGATCAAACACAAAGTTCTCTCACTCTGGGCCCTGCTGCTGCCATAAATAAATACCCTCTGTTCTGCAAGGTACAGAGTGAATTGCTTCTCATCATAACAAATTCTCAACCTCATTGTTTTTTTTTTTTTTCAGAGCATAAAATATCAAAAGATAAGCTCTTTTCCTCTAGTAAGCATGAATTTTAGCAGTATACTACCCTGAAGGGCTGTTGTTTCTATTGCTGTTTCTTTAAATATGACTGGCACACCCCCACGAGCTGGCAGTTGAGTCAGCTAAGAAAATCATTTCTGCACCTCTTCACAAGCAAGAATGAGGTGTATCAATTGTAGGCAGTCATGGTACCTAGGCAAATAGCGGTGGACAAAAGCTATGGCTTCCTACATACAGAGAACCAGGGGACCACAGCCTCCTACCTAAAGAGAAATCAAAACTCAGAGAGACTAACTCTAGCGTACCTGGAAGGTTGTTCGGGGGTAATTAACTACAATCACTTTAGAGCTGCTGATTTGGTGATTCTTAGCTAATAACATACCCATTCTGAGACACTTCTCAGGAAAGCCTTGCAGGTAAAGAACTCACCTAGACATTTCATCACAATATGGCTCTTTCTCCAAGCAACAGACTTCTAGGAACACGAGTGAATGATCCCAAAGATCAAGTTTCCTTCCTTACCCATGCTCTGTTGGCAGGATGCCGGGCTGACTGTCCCTGCAGGAGACTTCTGCATGCCAAGCATCCTTGCAGCACGAACAGAACTTGAGGTGGCAGGAAGGGCACTCCACCAGCACGGGCTGTCCTGGGTCACTTGTTGCGACGGGGCACACTGTCTGACAGTCTGCGATGGGACACCACGTTCTGCAGGGGTCCAGGTGGACTTCTAAAGAGGAAAGAAAGAAAACACAATGGTCTATCTGTCTTCCATTCAAGCTCGAGCTTTCCTTTCTGCCTTCGGTTGATTCTTTTTTATAGGTCAACTTCATAGATGCTCAGTACAAACAAGGACAATGATTTCTATCAGAGGTCTTCACAGCGGATCCAGAACCATTCTATATCACAGGTCATTTAAAAGTGTGATGATAAAGGAGGGAAAGAAAGGGAAAATTAAGACATATTACATTGAAAGTTTGGAGGAGGAAATGGCAACTCACTCCAGTATTCTCGCCTAAAAAAGTCCCATGGACAGAGGAGCCTGGCAGGCCCCAGTCCATGGGGTCACCAAGAGTCAGACACGACTGAGTGACTAAGCACCATATTGAAAGTTTAGAGTGGATCCAGACCTGCGCAGTGGATCCAGGTCACCTAGCCCTGCCCTACTTCTCAAAGTAGGTGCTCATGGAACAGGTCATCATTGCCCTTATGAATAAGAGAAGGAGCCTTCTCACTGGTCAAAATGCACCACTGTTTTGCAATATTTCTAACAGTTCAGCACTCTAAACAGGCAAACATCTCAAGTCTCTTCCCCAATTATTTTGGGTACTATCTTGGAGAAAAATAAGGACATTAGGAACCAACCAAAGCAGAAGAAGAAAAGTTCATAAAAGATTTTGTCCTTTCAGGCACTACTGAGAGATAAGTAGTGAGGCTGCTTCTGTTCAGAGAGAAATTAAAGAGCCAAACAGGGAAGTGATGAAACAGTGTCTAGTGAGGCTCAGCCAAGAAGTCAGATTCGCTGTCAATCTGGATCTTCTGCTGCCCTGGCAATGTGCTACTGAGGGACAGTTTGGAAAAGACCCACACATTCTAGAAACAGAAGGTAGGGACCTCCACAGGCCATAAAATGATCATCACACACTACAATGGCTAGACCCCTGTGGCATGCTGAAAAGAAAGGAAGGTTTGTGGGTGGACAACTGTCTTCCTGTGTGTGTTTACAAATCTTGTTCCACCTTCCATTTTCTAGTCAATAACAGTCCATATTCTTGTCACATAACATAAACTTTTGGTGGAAAATATCATGTGGAAAATGATGTAAGAAGCAGAGGAGCCCGTTTTTCTCCAACTAACATATATTGCAAATTTTGAACTGGTGAGATTCTAGTTTCAAATCACTTAAGGCTTGTGATTCTTGGAATTTCCATGCGAATGCAAACAAATCCAAAGAGTGGTGCAAAAATGAAATGAAGGTATTAAGTAGGGCTTAATGTTTAAGGTAATAATCTTACAAATTCAGTATGGAAGGGAAAAGACTGAAATCCTCTAGGAAACACTGTCTCCAATAATATTTCCTCCAGAAAATGCAACAATTGGACCCATGCTTATTACAGGTTTTCATTCCAAAAAGAACCTCCTTAAACATATCTTCTTATCCAATAATTCTGGAGGAAAGGAGTTACAGAGTGATAGGTCAGGTGAAATCAGAAAAAAGAAGAACCCTAAGGTTACACATCTTCAGACTCTAAGAGGGATGAACCCCTCTAAGATTCCTAAAATTGGAGGACAGGCTGATTAGAAAGTCAAGGGGACATTAATACACATAAGGCTCCAAGATCTTGAACTTTGATTTCCACCATTTATATTTTTTTTTCTCCAAACTCTTTACTGCTTCACAAACACAAAGCCCAAAGAAATGAAGTCTGATATGTAACTTAGCACTAAGGATTCCCACAATAAATATCTACTTACCATTCTAACTCATAGGTCTTTCAAAAGTTTGATGACAAAGGAGGGAAAGGAAAGGAAAAGACATATTATAAAGTTTACTGGGCTTCCCTGGTGACTCAGACAGTAAAGAATCTGCAGGAGACCCAGGTTAGATCCCTGGGTTGGGAAGATCCCCTGCAGGAGAAAATGGCTACCCACTCCAGTACTCTTGCCTGGAGAATTCCATGGAAAAAGGAGCCTGGTGGGCTACAGTCTGAGTGACTAATACTTTTACTTTCATAAAGTTTAGAGCATCCCTAGTTAGAACTGGACATAGAAAAACAGGCTGGTTCCAAACAGGAAAAGGAGTACATCAAGGTCTTATATTGTCACCCTGCTTATTTAACTTATATGCAGAGTACATCATGAGAAACGCTGGGCTGGAAGAAGTACAAGCTAGAATCAAGACTGCCAAGAGAAATACCAATAACCTCAGATATGCAGATGACACCACCCTTATGGCAGAAAGTGAAGAAGAACTAAAAAGCCTCTTGATGAAAGTGAAAGAGGAGAATGAAAAAGTTGGCTTAAAACTCAACATTCAGAAAACGAAGATCATAGCATCTGGTCCCATCACTTCACGGGAAATAGATGGGGAAACAGTGGAAACAGTGTCAGACTTTATTTTGGGGGGCTCCAAAATCACTGCAGATGGTGACTGCAGCCATGAAATTAAAAGACGCTTACTCCTTGGAAGGAAAGTTATGACCAACCTATGAAAGTGAAAGAGGAGAATGAAAAAGTTGGCTTAAAACTCAACATTCAGAAAACGAAGATCATAGCATCTGGTCCCATCACTTCACGGGAAATAGATGGGGAAACAGTGGAAACAGTGTCAGACTTTATTTTGGGGGGCTCCAAAATCACTGCAGATGGTGACTGCAGCCATGAAATTAAAAGACGCTTACTCCTTGGAAGGAAAGTTATGACCAACCTAGATAGTATATTCAAAAGCAGAGACATTACTTTGCTGACTAAAGTCTGTCTAGTCAAGGCTATGGTTTTTCCAGTAGTTATGTATGGAGGTGAGAGTTGGACTGTGAAGAAAGCTGAGAGCTGAAGAATTGATGCTTTTGAACTGTGGTGCTGGAGAAGACTCTTGAGAGTCCCTTAGACTGCAAGGAGATCCAACCAGTCTATTCTGAAGGAGATCAGCCCTGGGTGTTCGTTGGAAGGGCTGATGCTGAAGCTGAAACTCCAATATTTTGGCCACCTGATGCAAAGAGCTAACTCCTTGGAAAAGATTCTGATGCTGGGAAAGATTGAGAGCAGAAGAAGGGGATGACAGAGGATGAGATGGTTGGATGGCATCATCGACTCAATGGACATGGGTTTGGGTGAACTCCAGGAGTTGGTGATGGACAAGGAGGCCTGGCGTGCTGGGGGTCACAAAGTTCATGGGGACCTCAGTTCATGGGGTCACAAAGAGTCAGACACGACTGAGCGACTGAAATGAACTGAACTGAACTGACTGATCACCTTAAAAGGTTCAACTGGGCAACTTGTCTTCAAAACTCTAATCAATTAAAATTATTTGGCAGATGTTCTGACTTGTTTCTACCAGCTTACTATGTCAGGTATCTGGGTGGCATGACAGAAACAATAAATAGAGAAGCAATTAAAGATTTAACGAACTCCTATTAACAAAAGGGCCTCAGTATACAGTGCAGCTACAACACACAGTCCAGCACAAAAAGCAAGAGCAGGTTCTTCCCTGGTGGTCCAGTGGTTAAGACTTCGCCTTCCAAAGCAGGGGGTGTGGGTTCGATCCCTAATGGAGGAACTAAGATCCTACATGCCTTGCAGCCAAAAAAACCCAAACATTAAACAGAAACAGTATTGTAACAAATTCAATAAAAAGACTTTAAAAATGTCCACATCAACAAAAAGGAAAAAAGTCTCTAAAGAAAGAAGCAAGGGGAGAGTCGGAGCCACAGACAATAGCGGTTAAGTGAGAGTGTTAAGGCTCTATATTGTTCAGCCCTGCATTGAGCTATTTCCAGAGAAAAGACACAACTCTCCACAGATAGACATTTGTCTAGGGCATCTCTGAGTCTCTTGGAGAAGAGCATTCCACAACGGGACGGGGATCTGCACGTACCAGTCCGGCCAGGTTACACTGACAGGGTACCTGAGTGTAACATGGCACCTGTCCTTCAGATGGTCCTTCAGCCGGGCTCCCAGAAGAGCAGCAACGATAGAGAAAAGTCAGTAGAAGCTAAAAGGGCTGTTTTGCTTTTTTAAAAAATTATTATAATTCCAATATGAGCTTCATTTTGCTTCATACACCTTGTGGTTCAAATAGGCCCGAGAAGCCAGGCTGGTAGAAAAGAGAAAAGTGCTGAAGAAGCATCAGACATTGGCAGCCCTGGCAGCTAACAGGACTTCCCAGAACCCAAGCCAAGAAGGAACAGATTAATGGGCAGCAGGTGGTGGCCAAAGCACTGTCACGTGAGAAAACGCCGTCTTCTCCCTTTCTCCTCCACATCAATTATCTGAGGGGAGTCTGAAGGGAAGGAGAGCCCCCAGGGCTCATGCAGGGCTTTCTAAAACACTTTTTATAACGACTACTATGAATGCAGTTCTACCTCCTGGCTTTCGGCTCAGGAAACACAGTTAGTATGCAGATAAACAAAATGCACATTATCCAAAACATTTAAGGTTCACTTTCTTCCTCCTTTCAATTTCTATTCCAAAGATAGAAGAAAAAAAAAAAAAAGGAACTGATGCATATTCAACTAATTTCTTCTGTATCAGCAGTAATAAAAGCTTTCTGTAGCTTTGAGATGAGCCAAACCTCAGAAATCTAGAAAAAGAGAATAGTGCCTCCAGCACATTAATATGAACATGATTTAAAAGTGATTGATAGTAGCAGACTCACAGCAGAGACAGATGAAGTCATAGACGAACTGGAATTTACTTATGAAAATTAGAATTGATTACTGAAGTAAAGCCTCAGGACTATTCGATCTTCAGATTCTGCTTGTTCATGTAAATTACGCAAGGCAGGAAATGCTATTTAAAACTATTTTGTACTTCTGTACTCTTGACAATTACTAGGACATAAAAACATTCCAAGAAAATAAAACTGCCATGAAACCTAAAGACAATGTCTGACCCCAGTAATTGTTTTTAGTTTTCGAAAACTAAATTTTAGACCCTCGGATTTCCCACCTAGAACTAGATATGTGAAGCTTGCTTTCATTTGGTTGTATATTCTCTCAGCTGACACAAGTGGTTTTTCTGCCGTCTTCTACTATCGTGAGGCTGTGCCAAAAAAGACATGGTATGAAATTTTATTATTGTGGGAAACACTATGCACTCAAGCTAATTTAATTATCAGCTGAGATAAATCAAACTGTTTTAACTTTTATGACCCACTGCATTTTTAATTATGCCAAAATTAATTTGCTTTCTGCTATCGCAAAGAACAAAGGTCTTCTGCAGATAGTTAAAATACAATTAAACTAAACTGATTGGAATTAATATCTGCCACAGTAAATATACCCAAACAGAGGTGGCCAACAGCAGAACGGTTGTTTTCAAGATAGCTGATGAGAACAACAGAATTTCAAACTTGGGAACAACTTTTGAGGTTATCTAGTCTAAAGCTGTTAAACTGAGACCAACAGAAATTAGAAGTTTGCATAACACCTGCTAGTGAGTATATGACAGGACCAGGCCTTTTTTACTCCAAGAATGTAATTATTTATGTAAAAACAAACTCAACTATTAAATAGATTTTAATCCCTCCATTGCTTTCATCTTTGAAGCAACAACTTCAAATGCTCCATCTCAGCAAGTCATGATCTCCTTGGAGGTGAATTCATGCTCTCAGTAAGAATATACTGTGTGAAGGAAACTGCTATGGCAGGTGGGATAAGGAATTTGCCTTGATTATCAAGCTTTTATACAATGCTATAGAAACTAGGACAAATAAGGACGGAAACACATGGAAAAAGATTTGAATTAAGATGAAAACAAAGTGATATAATTGTGTACTCAATCCCAAGTATGATCTGGATTCCAGAAGATACTTTCTTAGTTTAGTTCAGAAAAAAACTAGGAACAAGATTTGGAGGTGGCAGTAACAGTAATGAAGAATAACAATAAAGGCAGTAATAATATATCGAAAGCACACTGTGATATGCACAGTGTTAACTCATGTATTCTCTGCAGCAGCCCTGGGACAATCATTCCATTCCTATCCTCATCTTATAGGTGTGGAAATGGATGGACAGATAGGACGAGGCAAACACCAATGAACACTGTGCCCCTTATTCAGGTCCCTTTAGAAATTTCACCCAACCTACTCATCAATCTTTTCTTACAGACACTTCAGCTTTTCAGAGGAGAGCTGAAAACATCTAGAGACTGTTATAGGTTTAAAACTGATCAACGAAAAAACACAGGAGGGTGAAGCTGAGGAGAAAGGGTTACCAAGCATAAGATGGCTTGGGAAAGAAACCCAAGACTTAGTCATACATTTACCATGAAGCACCAGAAACTCAGAAAGAAAACACACAAAGAGAGAGATAATAAGAATGAGCTTGTGATCTGAAACTATGAAAAGGAAGGTGACTAATGAGAGATGGGAGGTGTTAAAAAATAAAACTGATCACCCACTCTTCAGCCAAAGAAACCAAACAGCGATGCAGGGCGCTCTGGTGAGACGCGACCTTAATAATTAGAAAAGATGGCGTAGAAACTTACCAAGGACGGACACAAGAGTGAGATGAAATTCGAAGAGCATCTCATAAAGGCTAGGGCTCAAAAATGAAAGGAGGCTTGGGGGAAAAGCTGATTACAAAAGAACTTTCAAAGAAAGATGGAACCGTAGCTTGAAATCACATCTTGAGTTGTACCTGGCACACACAGATACTCAGTACATAAATAAGTACACACTGAATACATGAGTGACTGCAGTAGGATTAACAGATTGATAACAGGAAAATAAAGTCCGACTGTATCCACTTTTTTAAGATGGAGAACAATGGCACTTAAACCACGTGTAAGAGTTTGTAAGCACTCTTTGCTGGTGTTCAGTGGCTAAGTCATGGCCGACTCTTTGGGACCCCATGGACTGGGTATCTTGTCAGGCTCCTCTGTCCATGGGATTTCCCAGGCAAGAATGCTGGAGTGGGTAGCCATTTCCTTTTCCAGGGGATCTTCCCAGCCCAGGGATGGAACCCATGTCTCCTGTATTGGCACGCAGATTCTTTACCACTGAGCCAATGGGAAACCCCCTGTAACCAGTCTGCTGCTGCTAAGTCGCTTCAGCTGTGTCTGACTCTGTGTGACCCCATAGATGGCAGCCCACCAGGCTCCCTGGGGTTCTCCAGGCAAGAACACTAGAGTGGGTTGCCATTTCCTTCTCCAGTAACCAGTCTATGATAATGCAAATATCAAGAATAGACACATTCACCTACCAAGGAATTGAAGCAACTAGCAATTACAGTAAGTAAAAAGGGTCACAAAAATTAGAAAAAAAAATGCTTAAGGACTAGAGATGGATAATCTTAACCTAGCTTTCAAAAAAAAAAAACTAATTTGAAAAAGTAAGTTATGGAAACAGGAGACAAACAAAATTCTGGTTTAATCAGACATGTGCTTTGAGAACCAGTAGAAAGTAAAGCAATAATCACTAACACATGCCAAGCTTAGTATTCCCTTTTCTTTGTTAATATTGGAAGACAGACACAGAAAAGAAAGCCCACAGACACAGAAGTAGCCAATGGAAAAATCACAGATGGATGGAAAGTGGATCCACAGAATAATCCATCAATGCCAAGTGACGTTTCTCTGCTTTGTGGAAGCAGAGAACCGAGCAGGACTCGGGACCATTCCTGTTCAAAAGATTTTCCCCACAAAGACGCACATGACACAAAGACAAGCTAATCATATGTGTAACATAAGGTGAAAGAAAATTAAAACACTGGATGACAAGTTAAAACCAAAAAAAGAACTTGGTCAGTCGGTTAGTTCAGTTGCTCAGTCATGTCCGACTCTTTGAGATCCCAAGGAATGCAGCAGGCTTCCCTGTCCATCACCAACTCCCAGAACTCGTTCAAACTCATGTCCATCGAGTCAGTGATGCCATCCAACCATCTCATCCTCTGTTGTCCCCTCTCCTGCCTTCAATCTTCCCCAGCATCAGGGTCTTTTCCAAGTCAGTTCTTTGCATTGGCAGTCAGTAAAAATTGGACAAAACAGATGTTAATTTTTCTTACTAAGATAGAGATGCCACTAATCTGATTCTACATTTTTTTCAGGGTAAAAACAATCTCTCCAATTCTGTCTCAAGAGTCCAGCCAATGAGTGTTACTTTCCACCGGTTAATTTAATCTGTTCATAATATTAGAATTTAATACATCTCAAGATCCCCTCTTAAACAGTTTCACATAAAATATTTTATTGACATAGACCTCAGTCACCTAGCTGATAAGTGTTGAGTCTGAGGTGAATATGAAGCTTATTATGCAAAAAAGAGGTATGCCATTCAGATAAGATTATCCCAGTCAAGTAAATGACATATGTTAATAGCATGTATTAACAAACTTATTCTTACGTGGAATGTTTTCTGTAATAATAATTATTTATAATGGATGCTAAGGAAGAATTACGATCACAAACTGCCTTTTAAAATCACCTAAGATCAACATGCTCCCAGGTGTCAGGCTCCTTTTTTATCAAATGAGTGAGCTGAAACAATGGCACCGGATTTAACATACTTCCAAATTTAAAATACTTCCATACTTTAAAATAGTGAAGTGAAGTAAAAGTCGCTCAGTCATGTCTGACTCTGCGACCTCATGGACTGTCCAGGCCAGAATACTGGAGTGGGTAGCTGTTCCCTTCTCCAGGGGATCTTCCCAATCCAGGGATCGAACCCAGGTCTCCCACATTGCAGGTGGACTCTTTACCAGCTGAGCCACCAGGGAAGCCCTTAAAATAGTACAAATGCCTAGTTAAATTACACAGTTTTACAGTTTGGCAGTTCCTGACCTGCCCTATGACCTGGCAATTCCACTGCTAACTATATACCCGCAAGAATGGAAAGCAGGGGCTTGAACAGGTATTTTCGCTCCAATGTTGACGCAGCATAATTCACAATAGCCAAAAAGTAGAAACAACCCCAGTGTCCATCAACAGATGAAGAGGTACACAAAAAGTGGTAGGTATACACAATGGAACATTATCCAAACATAAAAAGACATGAAGTTCTAACACACGCTACCGCGTGGTTGGAGATAAGCCAGACACAAAGGGAAAATATTGTGAGAGTCCACTTACATAAAATATCTAGACTGGGCAAATTCACAGAACGGAAAGCAGATTAGAGGTTATCAGGGGCTGGGAGGAGTGGGGAAGGAAGTTACTGTTTAGTTGTTACAGGGCTTCTTCTGCCTGGGATGATCCGTTTTGCAAGTGGATGGTAGTGATGGCTGTACAACATTGTAAATATTCTTAATGCCACTGAATAACACACTAAACTGGGTGAAATGGTAAATTTAATGACGTTTTTAACTCCAATAAAAAGTATAGGGACCTCTCTAGTAGTCCAGTGGTTTAGGCTCCATGCTTCCAATGCAGAGGACATGGGTTTGATCCCTGGTCCAGGAACTAAGAGCCCACATGCCACACAGCCAAAAAATAAAATAATGATTATCTAACTCCAAAAATAATAAAATTATCCAATTCCAAAAATTTTATAGATGACGAAGCTGAGACACAGCTGTATGGTCCTAGGTAAGTATCAATCTCTCCAATTTTCTTAATTCATTTAATCCTCATCTCAAACCCATGGTATGGGGACCATTAATATCCCCATTTTATAGATGAAAAAACTGAGGTACAGAAATCAAGATTACACAGTCTCGTAAGGGGTGGAGCCAGCATTCCCACTATTTTTAGGATGTACTAAAAATTTATATTCATCCATGAGAGCCTACTTACAGAAAGCTTTAATGCCTGGTACTATTAGAATTTCTCTAATGAATCACAAAAAAAGATATTTTATCTAAAAAAATGTTTATAAACAATGAAGAATAAGGCCTGCTACTGACAGATGGGGCAGTGGGTAGGGGGAGACGAGATGGTCATGGAGGAGGAGAGGTGCATTGGAACCAGGGAACCCTACAAACAGACTGAGTCCTGGTCACTGAATGGGACTGGTGAGATTGACGGATCTCACCGTTTAAGAAGTCTGAAAATCCAACCTACCTCCTTAGACTTTCTCTAGGTAAGAGCCCTCCAGTCATGGCACTGGCTACCAGCCACATCCATCCACAAAGTGAATGCCTTTATTCCAGCAGTAATATATTTATATAGTGGAGGATACTGGGATAAAGTGAGAGAATGTCGGCAGATCTTTGACACCACTCATCAGCATGTGATGCTGCAACGCTCAACCTAAGCAGCCCACGTGGATGGATTAGAGAGGGCTGATACATAAACTATTCCATCAGTGATTCCTCTGGTTAGCTCAGAATCCACAAAGGACAGTACAGTGTATCAGCCTATGTCTTTATCCATTAAACCTAAGTTCATCTGATTCTGCTGGTTCTGACAGCATGTTCCACAACATCCTATTTGCATCTTCCTATAAGTCTGAGACAGCAAAGTTTTTATATCAATTAGATTAGTAAATATCCTACAAAACTGTCCCTTGTTATTGCCTATGGGGACCAGGGACAGCATTTTGCTTTAGTATGTAAGTTTTTATGATGGAATAGAAGGAAATGTCAACCCACTCCAGTGTTCTTGCCTGGAGAGTCCCAGGGACAGGGGAGCCTGGTGGGCTGCCGTCTATGGGGTTGCACAGAGTCGGACACGACTGAAGCGGCTTAGCAGCAGCAGCAGTCTTATTTGAATTCAAAACACTACCCACTCCGTTGCTTCATAAATTATGTTCTTTACTGGCTCAATGGTAAAGAATCAAGCTGTCAATGCAGAAGATGCAGGTTTGATCCCTGGGTTAGGAAGATCCCCTGGAGGAGAAAATGGGGCAACCCACTCCAGTATTGTTGCCTGGGAAATCCCATGGACAGAGGAGCCTGGTGGGCTACATAGTCCACAGGGTCACAAAGAGTCAGACACGACTGAGCATGAGCACACAGAAGAGGGCAAGAGTGCACTTCAGAGCAATGCAGCCCAAGAATGGTTTGATAAATTCTACCTTAATATACCAGGCTTATACATTTCATTAAATGACATATCCATGAAAGATGAATCTGCTTTTGGCTTGCTGAGAAAAATAAGCCTACGAGACTGAACCAAACATTGGTCGAAGGCAGTGAATGCCATCCTGTGATTCTCCTGCAAATGCTCCTATCCTTATCCCCTTTATGCTCAACATGGTTCTCTTTCTGTTTTCATGTAACAATCATCTGTCAGGGTAATTGCAAAAATTAAATGAGATAAATTGTGTTCACCAAATTTACTGGCACGTTTAAAAAAAAAAAAAGTTCACTTCTTTCCTTACTCTCTTACCTCTGGACTTTATTAATCCAGATTCAAAAGCTAGCAATCAGGAAAACTGGATGTTCATGTTAAGAGTTTATTTTACATACTTGTTGAGATTACACAGGTCCTGTGAGTTCCAGGGCAAACAATCTTCTCCTACTTCTCAGATATGGAGAAACACAACAACAACAACAAAAAGATTCCTACAGATCAAAAGGCAATACAAATAGAAAAACTATATAAATTATCCCAAGTCTAAGATCAGAAAGAAAATTAGTCCTATACATTGTAAATAGCAGGGCTCCTCAGGTGTTGCTAGTGGCAAAGAACCTGCCTGCCAGTGCAGGGGATGTAGGAGACATGGGTTCAATCCCTGGGTTGAGAAGATCCCCTGGAGGAAGGCAAGGTAACTCACTCCAGTATCCTTGCCTGGAGAATCTTCATAGACTGAGTAGCCTGGCGGCTCTAGTTCATAGGGTCGCAGAGTCAGACACGACTGAAGTGACTTAGCATGCAGCTGCAAATAGCATTAGTCACCGGCTATGATTACGAGTATAATCAGAAGGACAGTGAATATCACAATGAGCAGTGAAAAGGTTCGGGTGGATTAATGAAGTGATCTTCGAAAGCAGGGCAAGTGGTGGTAAAACTCATTTTGAGGGTCACTTTTTATTTGTCATGGGCTTCCCTTGTGGCTCTGCTGGGAAAGAATCCGCCTGCAATGCAGGAGACCTGGGTTTGATCTCTGGGTTGGGAAGACCCCTTGGAGAAGGGAAAGGCTACCCACTCCAGTATTCTGGCCTGGAGAATTCCAGGGACTGTATGGATGGTACGGTTGCAAAGAGTCGGACACGACTGAGTGACTTCCACTTCACTTCTATTTGTCATACCGTTATTGTGAAACTATTTAACTTTTGCAGAACTTCTCTCACATAAGCCCAATTAAAACTACACAACAACCAACATAAGCAAAGTTCCATTTCCTGCTAGTCTGCATTTTTTTTCTGGCTGGGGTTGAGAAAGTTAAAATTTTATGTTGCAATTACAGTTTGCCTTTTTCTGAGTGGCTTTTGCTGACAGCTCACCGCTGCCTTAATCTTACACACAGGTTAGTGTAAAGAGGACACATATAAAACCACATCCACCATCAGGATGAAAAGAAGAGCATGTACATACCTCGTTCAAATTTTAACCGCTGATAAAGCTGAAACTGATCCACAGGTACCAAACAGGCAATCTGAAACCAGAGATATTCAAAAGATGAGATTTCACTTCTTTCCTTACTTTCAGCATGGAGCCCCAAGTTACCAGTCTTTTTACGATTCCTTTTTCTTATCTGGTTTGCTGTATCCTCTCTATACCAGCTGTCTGCAAATTTCATTTTCCTTATACTGTTCATGCAGTTAAACAGAAGCAGCAGTTCCCAAATCATCCCCAGTCCTCAGCCATGGTTGGGATTCCCTGCTCAAGGCATCAGCGACAGAACACAGTGATCATCTTCCATTCTTTCATCAGAATCGAGACTAGTGGGAATTGGCAAGCCACTCCAGTGTTCTTGCCTGGGAAATCCCAGGGACCAAAGAGCCTGGTGGGCTACAGCCCAGGGGGTGGCAAGAGGTGGACACAACTTAGGGACTAAACAACAACAAATAAGACTAGACAACCAAACGTTTGGACTTTGCAAAGTATCTGTGCACGTATAGAAACAATGCTCCTTTTCTCTCTTCACTTAATACATTTTTTAAAGATGTTCATCTGAACCTACTGAGCACCATTCTTTAAATAAAGCTGATGATTGAAGTGCAGGAAGTAGCTGGGGTTTCTATGAAAAAAGAAAAAAAGACTATAATTCTAGCTTTAAAACTTTGAAAACCTAAGATCAGGCAGACACTGCCTCAGGAATAACATAACTTCATTCACCAGCTAGGGAATAGTACTTTCTAAGCAACAGAAACACCATTTATTTTGACGAACATCACTTCACGGGTCTCTGGTGATCATTCATTGTCATCCATGCCCTGGCAAAGAAGACGTGCCTAAAGATATTTCTTGTGGCTAAGCGCCCATTTCCATTTCAGAGGGCACTGATAAACAACAGTGATTCATATCTAACTAGATGACATTTCAGATTAATCATTTTAAATTGCATTTCAAAGGCAGAGGCAGGAAAAGCAAACTGCTCTTAAACTGGCATTCTAAAAATAATAATTCCACTGACGTCAACATATAAATATATTGACATTGCTTAAAAGACTTACAACTGAGAAAAATCAAAGGACTTTAGGTTTTCAGTCATTCATCAAGTTGATAAAGCACACAGCCTCAGCCTTGGAAATTGCAACTGTAAAACACGACATACTTTTGCTATAAAATCTATCTAGATATAAGCTCTTGCAACTAATGGCAGTCTGCCTTGAGAAAACCTGAGTTTAAAAATAAGGTATCTAACGTGGTATTTAAGAACCATAATATATTTTAAAAGATAATGAAAATCTAATTCTCCTTCTCATGAAAAAAATCAATTTATTTATTCTATAAATGAATCAAGCTAAGTTAGTTAAAATGTATGAAGAAAAACAAAATAGGCAAGTCCAGCCTTCTATGTACCAACTAAAATCAGGTAAAAATAAACTCAATTATAACATTTTTCTGTAATGGGGAGGGGGAAAACGTTGCATTTTCAATCTGGCACCTTAAATAAAAGCTCTTTAATTTGATTATGGTTAATTTTATGTAATATAGGTTTTACCCTAATTTTTTTAATACTATTAGGCTTTTATCATACTGGAAGAGACAAAGGGGTCTCAAATAAATGCAGAGTTGGAAACAGAACATATAGGCTTGTGAAGAGAGACATTAAGAAATCAGTAAAATTCTTGACTTAGTCAATGATTCACTGCAGGTAGAGGACAAGAAATCTAATCGTACATTAATCTGAGGGCCAAAGGTACTTGGGGAATGATGTCATCTGGACCCAAGAGACCTCAGTGATATTTTAGAAACTATTTTTAACAATCCACCCCCCCCCCAAAACCCACATAAGGTCTTTGGTTCTATATGACAGTCTTGTACTCTGCCTGTGAAGGTGAAAGGCGACCAATTGTGTCTGACTCTTTGCAACTCCATGGATTATACAGTCCTGGGAATTCTCCAGGCCAGAATACTGGAGTGGGTAGGTTTCCCTTCTCCAGGGGAGCTTCCCAGCCCAGGGATCAAACTCAGGTCCCCCACACTGCAGGCGATTCTTTACCAACCAAGCCACAGGGAAGCCCTGCTACCACCTAAAACAGATTCTGAACTGATGAAGACCTTCAACCCCCTGAAAGCCAACCCCTAAAAATTCTGATCAATAACAAGCAATGTATACAACAGCTAAGTCCAACAGAGTTGATGGAAGACACAGCAAACAAGAGATGAGATAATGTTTCAGACAGAGATGAAATTCTAATGAGAAAAATGACAGAAATTAATTCAGTAAAAAAGTCAACAATGGTAGCAATGGAAGTTTAATTTTATATTGGAAAGATAAATTTCATCTGAGCACACATTACTGCCAACAGGGAAGTCAGAGGGCTCTAGCTTTTTTTGCCGCTTCCTCTACTTTATAGGTCCTATTTCATTATTTTCTAGATCAAAATTTTGTATGGAATCAGGCCTTCACACAGTAAATCAATTTTTCTGTTGAAACCTGTGATCACAAAGAGTTAGTTCCATCACTTCTCACTCTGATTCTTCTGGAATCAAGTTAACACAAAACACACCACTCTCTTCTCCAGAGCCTCCCTCCAGAGCCTACATCTTCTCTATATACTCATTGAGAGTCTATTATGGGTTAAGTGATGGCTGGAAGCTTGGGATTCAAAAGAACGAGATACATACAGAAGCTGCCTTCAAGGAACTTAAATTACTCAGGAGGTAATATGTACACATAAGTTAAAAAAAAAAAAAGATCTATTCCTTGATCTTATCATCTGTTAGATTTCACAGATTAGAGCTAATTTTCTGAAATGTTTTTATATACTTTGACATTTTGTTTTTCTTTTTAAATTAATTCTTATCAGAGTATACTTGCTTTACAAGTTGTGTTAGTTTCTGCTGTGCAGCAAAGAGAATCAGCTATACATTTACATATCCCCTCCTTTTTGGATCTCCATCCCATTCAGAGCAACACAGAGCTTTGAGGAGAGTTCACTGTGCCACACAGAAGGTTTTCATTAGTTATCTAGTTTATGCATAGTATCAACAGTATATATGTCACTCTCCCAATTCATCTCACCTCCTCTTCCCCCATGATACCCGTGCGTTTGTTCTCTATATCTGTCTCTATCTCTGCCTTGCAAATAAGACCACCTATATCACTTTTCTAGATTCCACATACATGCACTAATATACAGTATTTGCTTTTCTCTTTCTGCCTTAATTTTGTATGTATAAACTTTAGTTTAAAAAAAAAAAGATGATTCAGAGTATTAAATTCTTGGTTCCATTGCAATCTGAAGCAAAGTCACTACTGTCAAAGGTCTTTTACAATTATAAAATTGAAATAAGTGTTTAGAATGATTACTGAAGGTTCAATCAGGCTACAGATTAAGGAACTACTGCTTTAAAAAAAGAAAGAAATCACAAGGACACTAAAATTGATTGCAAAACAGAAATCCCAGAGAATAATGGAACAGATTATAATGAGGTGTGTTATGTATTCAATTATCCTCTTCCTGTGAACAAAGCAATTCCAAATCATTCAGACATATCAGGACATTCCTTTTTAACCTTTATATTTCAAAATAACTTTAGACTTACAAAAAGTTGCAAAAACTTGTATAGGGTTCCTAAATGTCATTCCCCTCAATTTCTCCTAACAGGAACACCTTAGTTACATAACCACAGTTAATTATTAAAATAATGAAATTTACATGGATATAAAATAATCTGAGGGCCATATTCAAATTTTACAAATTGTCCCAGTAATGTCTTTTTTCTCAGTCCAAGATCCAATTCAGGATAGCACCTAGCATTTGGTTGCCAGGCCTCCTGAACCTTCTCCAATCTATGGCAGTTTCTCAGTATGCATTTGGTTTTCATGACCTTAACATGTTTGAAGAGTTCAGGCCACTTATTTTGTACAATATTCTCCAGCATGGGTTTGTCCGATTCTTTCTCATGACTACGCTGAGGTTGTGCATTTTTAGCAAGAATATCACAGAGGTGATGTTGGGCCATCAGGAGATACATGAGGACAACCTGTCTCATTACTGGCAATAGTAACTTTTTCATTTGGTTAAAGTGGCTCCGTGGAGAAGGCAATGGCACCCCACTCCAGTACTCTTGCCTGGAAAATCCCATGGACAGAGGAGCCTGGTGGGCTGCAGTCCACGGGGTCACACAGAGTCGGACACGACTAAGCAACTTCACTTTCACTTTCATGCACCGGAGAAGGAAATGGCAACCCCTTCCAGTGTTCTTGCCTGAAGAATCCTGGGGACGGGAGAGCCTGGTGGGCTGCCATCTATGGGGTCACGCAGAGTCAGACACGACTGAAGCAACTTATCAGCAGCAGCAGCAAGGTGGCTCAGACTGCAAAGAAACCGCCTGTAATGCAGGAGACCCAGGTTCGATCCCTGGGTCAGGATACCCTGGAGTAGGAAATGGTAACCCACCCAGTATTCTTGCCTGAAGAATTCCATGGACAAAGGAGCCTGGCGGGCCAGGTGTCACAGAGAGTTGAACGTGACTGAGCATAGCACAGCAAGGCGATTTGTCAGATTTCTATATTTTTTGTAACCAGCAAGTATTCTGTAGGGAGATATTTTGAGTCTACAAATATCCCATTTCTCATCATAGCTCTTCCTACTAATTTTTGTATTTGTCAATAATTCTTGCCTAGGGACTTCCCTTGTGGTCCGCTGGTTTAGACTTGGCTTTCCAATGTGCAGGATGCAGCTTCAGTCCCTGGTCGGGAAGCTAAGATTCCACATGCCTCACAGCCAAAAACCCAGAACATAAAACAGAAGCAATATTATAACAAATTCTGTCAGACTTTTAAAAAAATAATTCTTGCCTATAATTATTGTGGCGTTTGTTTAATAATGATTTTCAATTTTTATCATTCATTCTGTATTTGTAAATTATAATTCTATTATAAGGAAAGGTTGTCCCTTATCATTCATGTATTTGTTTGTTCATTTATTTATTTAGATCAGTATGAACTACTGGTACTTATTTTATTCAGTGAGTTCTAATCCATTACTCACTGGACTCATATTCATGCAACAGAAACAAAAATTTCTAAGTATCCTCTCAAATATAGAGAGAACATTCCCCTCAAACCAACTACTAAAAAAAATTCCTGAACTTGATTTAAAGTGATTTTTAATTCTCCTTTGGAATTTGTACTAATCTACCTGTTCAACAAAAATTTCTCTCTCCTCCTATCCAAGAATGGAAGACCACATTTTCTCCTCATCACTATAGAAATTCTTTCCAAAAAGAAAAAAAAAATTTAATTCAAAGAAAAGGCAAATTCAGTTTCATTTTAATAGAACAAAAAAAATAATAACAGAATATTAACAGCAAAAACCTACTAATTACCTGTAGCACTGAATCACTGTCTTTGTTGTTAAAAATAAACTTGGGGATACTTATTAAATCCTCAGTTCCTACTCTGCTGAAAGTCTTCACTTTTCCCTCCACCTACAGCAGAGCATAAGCAGGGAATTCAGAATATATGTATATGTGGGGTGTTATACCTATTATACATAAAAGTTAACTGGATAGATCTAATATCCACAAATGGAAGAAATAAAAGACATATCTCTGTGTACCATTATGAACTATGCCCATCCCATAATATTTGGGCAAGCATCACCACCTACATTGACTCGAATCTTACAAAGACTAAAGAAAAAGTGAGGGCAGACAGGACTGCTAACCAGAGAAGTGTTTCTGCTAAGAGTGCAATGTATTCTCATTACAATGATAAATACAAATATATACTGTCTTTTAGTGGGAAAAGTGAAATGGTTAAAACACAGAGGCTGGAGACTGGCTTTCACATATGTACCACCATCAAGGTCTGGAAAGGCAAGGCAGGGGAGGGGGGAAAGGCCAGACCTTACTTAGATTTGACCCTTTAAAGCACACTTCTGGTACTGTTGCTTTAAAAAATTAAACAAACAGGCTGAACACAGAACACAAAAGATCAGTATATCTAGAGATGGAACTGACCATGGAATTGATCAGGACAGCATGTTAAGGTTTTGGCAATTTTTGAAGAGCTATGCTCAGATGATAAAGAATCTTCCCACAATGTGAGAGACCTGGGTTCGATCCGAGGGTTGGCAAGCTTCCCTGGAGAAAGGAATGGCAAACCACTCCAGTATTCTTTCCTGGAGAATTCCAGGGACAGAGGAGCCTTGTGAGCTACAATCCATGGGGTTGCAAAAAGCTGGACACAACTGAGCAGCTAACACACACGTACACATGACTTGCAAAAAAATACAAGAGAAATAGTACTGGCCTTGTGATAAGTGTCCTATCACACGAACACAGAAACTAAGAATGTTTCCTATCACAACCCAGAAAATAAGAACCGGTACATTTGCCCGTTCATCTGACTGTAGTAAACTAAGCTTGTTGTTGGTACTGTTTAGTCACTAAGTCATGTTCAACTCCTTTGCGACCCCATCGACTGTAGCCCACCAGGCTCCTCTGACCATGGGATTTTCCAGGCAAGAATACTGGAGTGGGTTGCCATTTCTTTCTCCAGGGGATCTTCCAACTCAGGGATCAAATCTGCATCTCCTGCATTGGCAGGTGGGTTCTTTACACTGAGCCACCGGGGAAACCAAGCTCAAACCATCTATCAAATCATAGCTGAGAAAACAAGAGGGCATCACTGTCGTAGAGCCAGAAGGCAGGGCTCACTGGGGAACTGAAAGGTGGGGGAGACTGGAATTCCAGGACCAGGAATCTCTCAGGAAAGGGCTACTTTTGGTCTTCTTTTTTCACCTGTTCTACAAACGCCTCAGGTTTCCCTGGTGGCTCAGTGGTAAAGAATCCATCTGCCAGTGCAGGAGACAC
The DNA here is from genome assembly GCA_006408675.1 of Madoqua kirkii. Lineage (NCBI taxonomy): Eukaryota > Metazoa > Chordata > Mammalia > Artiodactyla > Bovidae > Madoqua > Madoqua kirkii. Next base: position 9,111 of record SJYC01021307.1, on the reverse strand, counting down.
AGGTTCGATGCCTGGGTCAGGAAGACGCCCTGGAGAAAGAAATGACAACCCACTCCAATATTCTTGCCTGGGAAATTCCATGGACAGAGGAGCCTGGTGGGCCACAGCCCATGGTATTGCAAGGAGTCGGACACAACTCAGAGACTAAACAACAAGGCCTCAGTATATCTTCCCACATCTTGCCCTGCCTCCTGCCCTCAGCCCATTGATGGGTAAAAGGGATGTTCCCATCTGCACAACCATCCATGTGACACATTCCCTCCACCACTGCTGAGACTTCTGATATTTGCCTTCAGTTAAAGAAGAAGCTTAGAAACATTCCTCCCCACTCACACGCAGTTTTAACACAAAGCTTTAAATACGTTCTAAAACAAAAGTCAGCTTGGAATCTCAAAAGTGTCTATTGACTCCAGCATGGCAGATTCCTTTACCCCGTGCAGCCCCCCAGTTTTACTCTTTTTCAACCGACACATATAACAGCCAAAGACTGTTCTAGACACATTCAGTCCCTTCCCATTCAGAACCTAAAACCACAGGAGCAGCAACCTGGCCACTTGCCCCAGAGTCATACTTTTGATAACTGGAGGGAAAAAGAGTTAAATAAAAAGATGGTGGGACTTCCCTGGTGGTCCAGCGGCTAAGACTCTGTACTCCCAATGAAGGGGAGCTGGGTTTGATCCTTAGTCAGGGAAATAGAGCCCACATGCTACAATTAAAAGATTCTAGATGCCGCACCAACATCTGGCACAGTCTAACTAATGAATTAATTACTTTAAACAGAGGGCAAGTGGAGACAGTGCTAAAGGCTGATTGGGGGGAACTACTGGATCTCTTATAATTCCAGCAGCCTAGCTCAGCTGGTAAAGAATCCAACTGCAATGCAGGAGAACCCGGTTAGATTCCTGGGTCAGGAAGATCCGCTCAAGAAGGGATAGACTACCCACTCCAGTATTCTTGGGCTTCCCTGGTGGCTCAGCTGGTAAAGAATCCACCTGCAATGTGGGAGACCTGGGTTCGATCCCTGGGTTGGGAAGATCCCCTGGAGAAGGGAACAGCTACACTCTTGGGTAGCTATTCTGGCTTGGAGAATTTCATGAACTGTATAGACCATGGGGTCACAAAGAGTTGGCCACGACTGAGTGACTTTCACTTCACTTACCAAAACTACCCTAAATAAACACGTGATATGAGGAAAAGCTAAGGGGCTTCCCTGCTGGCTCAGATGGTAAAGAATCCACCTATAAAGCAGGAGAACCAAGTTCCAGCCCTGGGTCATTACACTCTTGGGTAGCTATTCTGGCTTGGAGAATTTCATGAACTGTATAGACCATGGGGTCACAAAGAGTTGGCCACGACTGAGTGACTTTCACTTCACTTACCAAAACTACCCTAAATAAACACGTGATATGAGGAAAAGCTAAGGGGCTTCCCTGCTGGCTCAGATGGTAAAGAATCCACCTATAAAGCAGGAGAACCGAGTTCCAGCCCTGGGTCAAGAAGATACTGTGGAAAAGGGAATGGCAACCCACTGTACTATTCTTGCCTGGAGAATTCCATGGACAGAGGAGCCTAGCAGACTATAGTCCATGGGGTCACAAAGAGTCAGACATGACTGAGCGACTAACACTTTCACTTTCATGAGTAAAAACTGTGTTTATTTTGCAAATGCAGCTTTAAATTTCTTGGCACCCTCACTCCCCCATCCCAGTCTTTCCACAGCATTCCACCCTAAATCCCTTCCTATAGCGATTCTGGAGCTCCTGTTCTTGGGAAGAACAGCCGCATCCATTCGCCCTCTTGTGCACGCTGTAGCACCAGCAGCAAAGGTGGGTTGTTCCAGTGCCCTCGGACTTGGAAGGAGGATGGGTGGGTGAGACGCTGTTCCCGGCCGTGCACCACCAGCTGGCCACGGGAGAAAGTCCCACTTCTCAGGTCCTGTAATGGTAGGCATTTATGTGCTTGCTGCTCAAATCTGGCATGGTCCAGACATGGTTCATGCTTTCCCTGTGATGGTTATGTTACTTCCCTAACACAGTAAGGAAACTGCTTCAATAAGTCACCACCTTTTTAACAGGGCTACTAACTTCAAGGAAAGGCTGTGCCTAAAGTAATGCTATCAGAACCAACCATCTGCATCCTGCCTTTCATAATTCCATGTTGGACAAGATTCCTGGATCAAACACTGCTGAGCAACAGCTGGAAGGACCAGATGATGCAAGAGAGGAAAGTTTTCCTTTTCCCTGCCTCCCAGTGGGTGCACCTCTAGGACACAAGTTCTCCAGCCACTACCTCCCACCAGCTTCCATGACATTGAAGAGGACCTGCCTTTTCCACTGTTTCTTACATAAGCAAACAGGTTTTGGATTGGGCATTGAATCCTTTGCTGATGAAGCTACTCCCAATAAATTAAAGTGAAGGGAAAGAGCCACGGCTGAGCCAATTTGGAAGCACTAAAGCTTGCAGGAGGCACAAATATGAAGCAGAGTCAGCTCTGTGAGCTAGACCTACATAGGAAAGCATTGAGAGGAAAGAGCTTAAATTCCTGGTGTCCTTTAAGGAGGAAAAATTTTATACTTCCATGCATTTTATAAGAAAATGAAAGTGAAGGATCATGTACTGTAATACAAACAGAAGCATCACAAAGGGAACCTCAGCCTTAACCAGAATTATTCTTTACAAGTAAAGTATTACTTAATAAGCAAAGTGTTACTTATAAAAATAAATGTGTTTTCTTTTAATGATAGGAAAAGTAGTCACAGAGACAGAATCCAGAGAAGGATGTACCCCTGTGATAGACTCAATAATATCTAGATTAAGAACTATGTATTATAATAACAATTGGATATGAGAAAAGTATGATGTCAAGCGAGTCAGAAAGGGAGACGGTGTAGCCCAAGTTCATGTGTGTGAGGTATTTGCTTTGAAAAGAGTCACCCCATATAAACTGATGAAGCTGCCAAAAGCTCCGTTATAATCTAATCATTTCTCAATTCAAAAATGAGAGACAATTACCACCACTGCATTTGTTTTTTATTCTGGGGGGAAAAAATAGTGGCAAGTTGGTTAAGAAGACACGCCCATCTTCAGGCAGGCTCTTAGAAAGACCTATGAGTCTTTCTAAGGACCTAATGGTCCTTCAATGCCCCAGAGTGTCTCTTACTCATCTAATGGGAAACAGACTTTGGATATAAGAAATACCATAGTTTAGTTTGGAGTATGTTTTTGTCCTGTTTCTCAGATATCCTTTTGTCATTTTTAAGAGCCATTAATGGGTTTATTTGCTTTTAATGCAGCCTAAAAGTAAAACTGTTTTTACAGTAAAGCTGGGTAAATGGAATCAGCACTAGGGAAGTGTGACTGAGAATGTGAACAGCGGGAAAAGTCAAGACTAAGAAGGAGAAAAGAACTATGGGGGAAGATGACCAGGGAATGTCTGTACTAAGAAAATCAGAAAAGTGAGACTCTGCCCTAGAGATTTTTACAAACCATGGCCTGTCACTTGTCTATACACATTAGCCCTAACATTTGATATCCAAAGGTTCAATGGCTAATGGTTACCATCCATTTAAAGTCTAGAGAAAAAATAAATAAATAAAGTCTAGAACGCCGCTATGTAATGAGCTTCTGCAAAGAGGGAAATGTTCTATTCTGTGCTGTCCAACCTGGTAGCCACTAGCCATATGTGGCAACTGAGTAGTTAAAATGTGATCAGCGCAATCAAAGGAATGAATTTTTAATTTTAGTTTTAATTAGTTGCAAATAGCCACATGTAGGCTTATCTAGAAAAGAGATGGTAATTAATTTCAAAGGCTTGTTTAGAGAGGTCACTTCATTTATGTTTTAATAGCTTTCACACACAAGCATTAAATAAGATTCCACCGCAGACGTAACTTTTGCTGCCTGCTCCATCTCACACTTTTTGCTTTGATAATTAATTATCTGGCTCATTATCAGTTGAATGTCTCTCTTCGAAGTCAGAAGCTCCAGGAGAACAGTATTGGGACCATCTTATTCACCTCCCTATCTTGACCGGGAAAGAGCCTGGCACTTTGTACACTCAATAAACATCTGTTGAATGATCAGACCTCACAGAAGCAAGTCAAAAAGGAAGCATGTTCCCTGGAAGGGTCATGTCTAGAAAGACGCTCCTGCAAACCTGGGTCTCATTTTTAAAAACCATTTCCAAGTTGCATAGATCAATAGTATTCACGGTAGATAACTGAATCTTTCCCCCTTTTAATTTTCTTCTACCCATTTTTCACACAAAAGTTAGTATTTCTCACCACAGGATTCACCCAATCAATACTGCCTCTTTGTTTTAAAAATCCCATTTATTTCATGACTTTCCTAAAATGAATAACTTCTAAACCAATATGCGTTCTTTTTATTCCTCCCCTCAAATCACTTCGCACTCATTTATATCACTTACTTGGTATTTCATAAGCTAAACACAGGGCATCCAGATGCAGATTGGTTAAAAATGGTCTATACCATCTTTCTGACTGCTGTAGTTACAAAAGATATATATATGTAAAAGACATCTATATATATATAAAGCACATGTGTACATACATGGATACACACACCTTCATAAAGACACAGGCACATAGACGCGTACATATATACCCACACATATATACCTATCACATATATGCACTCTATTGGACTTTCAATTATCAAACCTTTACTCTGCACTATATTTATCCACCGAGTTCTACTTTTAAAGCCATGCAATCTGTCAGAAAGAACTGGACTGTAATTCTAACTGCCTTTTAGATATGCACTCTGGAACAAGTTAGACACTCTGAGCTTCAGTTTTATAAATCTTTTGAAAGTATTAGATAGTAGACTGGCTATGAAAGCAACTACATGAAGGCATACAAGATTTGAAATGAGCAGAACTTGAAAGTTAAAAGCTGATTTAAGGGCAAGCTATTAAATGGGGATTAAAAAAACAAAGAGTCATGTCACAGGGAGAAGCACTCACTCAAAAAAAACATTTCTATGCCTGATAAACACTGAAAGAAAGGCCTTTCTCTGCTCTTTAGAAACGGTTCAACGCAGGCTACCTCTGCAGAATCATAATAATTTATGTTATCTATAACTACGGCTAATCAGTCATCTGTTTATCTTTGAAGTTTTAAAAATCCCCAGGCCACTGACTATTCAGCCTCCAAAGCTCACCTTTGGTAAATTGGATCTCTAGCACCTTGGCCTATTCTAGAACTTCTTAAACACTCAAGGAGCATTTATAAATAGAACCAAAGTAAATAACAGCTTTAACAGCCTCTATAAAGAATCCAAGGTATGTAGCAATAAAGTACTCCTTTAAAAAGTTAACCCCTGTTTTTTGTTTCTAGACTCCCTGGTAGACGTACATAAAGAGCCAAGATCCCAGGAAATCATGTCAACAGGAAAAAGGGGACGATCAGAGCACCCATCCATACCTCAGCTTCCTGCAAGGTCCCATGGTTTAGGCACACCATGTCCGGGCAAGTGATGGGAGACCCACATCCTTCTCGGATTGCCAGCTGCATGTACTGTTTCAGACACTAGAAGTTAAGAAGAAAAAAGACAATTACCCACCACATTACAGACGCCCCAAGGTTATATAATTGCACTGCCTCTTCTTCTTAATTGGCAGTCCTGGGGCTCCTGCACTCAGGAACCAAAGTTATCATGAGTGTGAATTAAGTGCCATCACTCTGGAAAGAACGCAGAGACAGGTAATTAATTATGTATGACTTCATCCTAAGAATATTGAGTTTATCCAAGGTAACAAGTCAAATTCCTGTGTGCTCACACATTCTATTCACCATAGACTGGGAAAAGGAGAAACACTCTCTGGCACTAATGGCAAAAGCCTTCTCTGTACTTCAAAAAGGAAAAAAACTCATGTGACTTCCTACCTCCATTTTGACCCAGTGGTCCTCTCTCTAAAAATTTGCCCAGAAGTAAAATACATGTCAAGCTCACAAAACAGAATCAAAATAAGATTACAGCATTGGCTTATCTACTGCTGCTGCTGCTGCTAAGTCGCTTCAGTCGTATCCAACCCTGTGCGACCTCATAGACGGCAGCCCACCAGGCTTCCCTGTCCCTGGGATTCTCCAGGCAAGAACGCTGGAGTGGGTTGCCATTTTCTTCTCCAATGCATGAAAGTGAAAAGTGAAAGAGAAGTCGCTCAGTCATGTCTGACTCTTCACAACGCCATGGACTGCAGCCTACCAGGCTCCTCCATCCATGGGATTTTCCAGGCAAGAGTACTACAGTGGGGTGCCATTGCCTTCTCTGGCTTATCTACAAATACTCTCAAAAGCAATATACCTGGAAAAGGAAATGTTAAAGACAGTGTGAGACTCTCAAATTGAGACCCTCAAATGAGACCCTCCAAGAACTGTGCGCCTTGGCAGATGCTAAAATGGATGGGGTTTGAGTAGAATCTAAGAAAAAAAAATTATATAGGAAATAAGAAACCCAGAGAGAAGTAATACAACATGAAGGACAAACATGTCACTAGTAAAAGCTTAACTAGTAAATAAATTCTAAGGACATAACTGTGAAGTCTTTCCTTTTCATTGAGCATCTTTATGCATTTTTCCCATCTGAAACTAAAACTATAACAACTTTATTATTTCAGAAAAACAATCATGTGTTAATATTTATCTCATTGAAATTACTGCTACAATGTACTAATGAATTAGTGACTAAGGCAAACCATTTAAAACAAATTTTTTACTCTCTAAATATTTAAAAATTCCCTTCTTCAAGGAGTCAATCATTTTTATCACAGAGAAAACTAGAAAATAGCCTCATTATCCAAAATAGAAAAACTCATCAGTAAATTATGCTAAATTCAAGCAACTGAATGCTGAGGAATCAAGAAAAGTACTTTCAAACGATGTTTAAAGACAATGGGGAAATGCATATGATTTAGTATGAACTGGGGAATAAAAGATGATTTAGTATGAACTGGAAAATAGACAATATCTGAGAGCAGAGTCCTCTTAAGTCACTCTTCCCCTACAATTGACCACATATAGATATAATATTTTAGTTTTCATTTTTTTGCTCAAGAGAAGACTGAACATTTACTTGGTCTTGGGGTTACTGAGCCAAATATGGGCTCCAATATGAGGAAGAATAAGTCAAGAAAGGAGCAGCAAGAAAACATGAGGAAGAATTTCAATGTACAGGCAAAACTCAAGAGGAATATACAAGTGGCTCAAGAAAAATAATGTCACACCAAGGGACACATGAGTAATGATGCAAAACCTTGTCCACCCGGCTGGGCTTCTGAGGACCTCTCAACCTTCCAGTTGCCACTAGATCCCAGCTACCACTTGAAATTGAACTAGAAAGTGAAAATGTATGGTCTCTAGGCTTAAGGGGAAGACATCTGAGAAAAACAAAGTGAACGGTACAATAAGCATCAAATCCTAATACCTGGGCTCGAGCCTCAGTGTCATGCTATCAGCTGACAAATGGGAGCATTACCTAAACCATGACCCAGACTGGCCTCCCTTCATTTTAAAAAAATTTTTAATTGGAAGATAATTGCTTTACAATAGTGTTTCTGTCATACATCAGCAAAAATCAGCCATAGGTATGTCCATGTCGCTTCTGTCATGAACCTCCCTCCCACCTCCCACCTCATCTCACTCCTCAAGGTTGTCACAGAGCATCCCTTCGAGCTCTCTGCGACATACAGCAACTTCCCACTGCTATTTCACACCTGTTACATGTTACATGTTTTACATATGGAAATGTATATGTTTTCATGCTACTCTCTCAATTTCTGACACTCTCTTCATTTTTAAAATGGGGATAATAATACCTATTATGGTTACTTCCCAGGATTTAAAACACTCATACACACAAACCCAGAATTTTGTACGTGGAAGCCCTTTGGAAATGTGCAAACTGCAGAATACTTAGTCATATTTTTATTGCATTTCACATGGTCTTGGTCTTGGCTGTAAAGAATCCACCTGCAATGAAGGAGATCCCGGCTCAATTCCTGGGTTGGGAAGATCCAATGGAGATGAGATAGGCTACCCACTCCAGTACTCTTGGGCTTCCCTGGTGTCTCAGCTGGTAGAGAATCTGCTTGCAAGGTGGGAGACTTCGGTTCGATCCCTTGGAAGATTCCCTGGAGAAGGGAATGGCTACCCACTCCAGTATTCTGGCCTGGAGCATTCCATGGACTACGTAGTTCATGGAGTCACAAAGAGCCAGACACGACTGAGCAACTTTCACTCACTCAGTCACCTAGTCTTAGACTTTCAGTAACTTCGTGGAGAAATGGTAATCTTTTAGTCTTGTGAGATTATTCTTTCTCTGCTCCCTCCAGGAAACCACCTAAACCACTTGCAGTAGAGAAGTTCCATAAACAGAGCAGACATTTATAACAGAACACACATCTCTATTCAATTCTCTCTGTAGAACTATTTGCATCTATAGACAAGACTGAAATAGGAACTAAAGAGACTATATGTATCTTAAAAAGCAAAAAAAATACCACTTGCAGTAGAGAAGTTCCATAAACAGAGCAGACATTTATAACAGAACACACATCTCTATTCAATTCTCTCTGTAGAACTATTTGCATCTATAGACAAGACTGAAATAGGAACTAAAGAGACTATATGTATCTTAAAAAGCAAAAAAAAAAATCATTTCAACTTTCATTGTAAATTTGTTAAGCTGAAATCTAAGCTATCCCAAGAGTTTATAATGGATGCTCTATTTGCTAAGGTAATGCTCTTAGGAAGGCTGCAACCACAATATACAAACTAATGAATTTCGAAGCTTCCCACGAAGTCTCTCCTGACCATGATATTCTCTGACCCATGCTTCGAGAAGTTAGAACTGTGTACATTGACTACAGGCTGTAAGTATATGATCCCTTTAAAAAGATTATGAGAGATGCTGGTTCAAGACAGAACTTTGTAAGTGCAAGTTGCAAAGTGATGCTACTGCACAGACACTCGACACTCCATCACTAAGGGCGTTTCTACTGAAGGCAAAGAGGGAAGCAACCAGCTCTACTGGAGTTTCAAGAATCTTAGGTTCATGGCATGTCTTACATTAGCTTTCACTAAAATTTAA